>BLKR01003210.1:0-156027 GCA_011170035.1 Teleogryllus occipitalis | reverse complement strand
CAGGCGCCGCGTGGCGTGGCGTGGCGAGGCGTGGCGTGATGTGGCGTCGCCTCGCGTGACCCGAGGCGCTGCGCGGCCTTGCAAATGTGTGCCAGCGCGCGCCCCGCCACTCCGCACAATGGTCCACCATGGGCAACCGGCGGCGATATAGCGCTATTAGAGAGATTTTGCACGTCGTTGATTTGAAAGATGGAATACGACAATTCTAGGGAGAACTGTACTGCGCATGCGCGGGGTTTCGACTTGACAGGTTTCGATGACTGGGTTTCGATTGACGGGCCCCGACATATTCCCTGTTTTGTTGACTACAACTAATATGTTCATAACTTACACTTTACGAAGTTTTCGCCGCCACCTCTAAACACGAATTCTACATCAACACACAATAAACATGGAAGTAATGAAAAATACAATATCTATAGTACCAATATAATATGGCACGAACTTAATGGCTAATTTTTCTCAAGTTAATTCAAATATGTCAGGAATAAACTAACGTAATTGTTCAGGATTTGGAGATTGTGTATATTGAGGCTGTATATTGTATACTGTATACAATTCTTTCTTTGATTGGCACGAAAAATTAATTATTTTTCCATAGGGTCTTATAATTGCCAGATATTTCCCATTTCTAATATAAAAAATATAAATGTAATAAAATAGCGGGATTATATTATAAGACTATCTAGGAAGCTACAATTTTCTTTGGAGATAGAGACAAATATTACATATTCCTATGACACAATCAGATTTCATGTAAGGGCCTATTATACATTTTACTACCTTGCAATGCTTATAAAAGCAAAAATGGTCTCAGAGATACACAGATGTTCAATAAAAGCTTTTAGATCCAGTTAGAGGTATTCAGTTCGAATTAGTTCCTAGTTTTAGCGTATGTTTTCGACTGTACGACATTCACTCATTTTTCTGAAGATTCGTTATTTCTTATTGACAATGTTTACGTACTACGAAATCTTGCACGACTCTACGACGTCGTACTATTTCCCGTCTTGCAAAAACACTATTTACTACCTGATTGCACTGGTCGGACAGAGACCACCAACCAGACCAGCCGGCCGTTAAGAATTCTCTCTCAGATACTCGTAGAATCGGACCTCGCTATTTAGCTCGTAAAGACGAGTGGTACGCGATATCTAGGACCTACCATCCAGGGACTCGGCTCTCTGGATAGCGATCGGTACTTGGTCGACCGCGTTGGGCACCATTATTCTTCACACGTCATTCTGGCATAGATGGCTACCTCATACTGTAGTCTCAACCATCGGCCTATTCATAATGAATGATTAATCTCTCCCCAACAGCTACAATACTCGTATGTTATTTATTTTATTCTTGTTTTGCCAGTTTGCCCAGTGACAGTTTGTTCATTATTAGTTATCAATCATTTGCTCATATTTTGTTCATAATTTTCTGAAGCATTTTCGCCAATGTTTACAAGTTCATTTTTTCATTGTTTTGACACTTCAGCCATGGGAGTTATATATTATTATAATATATGTTAAAATTACAATATTAGCAGTAACAGTGTCAGTTTAACCAGCTAGATGGCCCCTAATTTCCAGTGGTTGTATCTGGCAAAACAAATTTTAATGGTCATGGTGAATTGTTTGGTGTACATATGATAAAATCACATAATTGTAATTAATAGTAATAATTTGAGTTGTAGAAATACTAATGTAGTGTTGTTGATGAAATTAAATAATGGATTAATTTATTAGAATTATTGATTCAATTAACTTATTAGATTTAGAGGGTAGGCTTTCGACGGCTTTGTCGTCAACATGTCTCGCAGTGTTTGACAAAAGTCGGGAGACTGTAATTTTAGTGTAAGCAGAAACATAGTGATATTTTGGGAGTGGTACATAGGACAAGTATTTAGTAGTATGGATTGCTATACGTGGTTGTTAAATTGCAATGTCTCACTCAATTGTCTGGTGTCAGGCTTCCGGTGCTGGTGGTTAGGTGAGTCATAGTTAATTAAGGCCCTGCCTTGGATAAGAATTCAATACAATTCATCCCTCTCTAACAAGTGCAAAAACGCATTTAGAGAGGTTTTGTAATGTGATTTTTGGTTCATGTTTTTATTTGTGTTTGCTTAGATTTATTGTTGGGATCACGAATTAGGTTTTGTGATGTCATTTTGTTTTTATTATGGTGATGGTTTTGTTTTGTTTAATTTGTATTATTTCGAACTGTAAGGACACTGTAACATATTTCCTTTTGTTGTTCATAATTGAAATTCAATGTCAAATTATTATTATTATTATTATTATTATTATTATTATTATTATTATTACTATTATTATTATTATTACTATTATTTTTATTATTACCACCTTAAAGCCCTGGAAAAGTAAACGACTAAACTTTTCCAATCTATGGCACATGTGAAAAACGACTCACACTTAAGAAAAAATCTAATGAATAGTGATCTTTATCAGGTCAAGACACAAAAGAGCGCTATTGATTTTTGTCCGCTTTTCGTTCATTCTGAGCCACTGTGGCGTGGCGCCATCGCCCCTGGCACCTGAGGCACGCTGTCGGCCCCCGGCGCGGATCAAGCACGTTGCGCAAAGTGCAGCCCCCCTCCCCCTCCATCAGCCTCGATCTCGCCGGGTTACTGCCCCGCGCCAGCTGTTCGCCGGACGGCGGCAAAGACCGGGGAGATTTTCGGGTGAAGAAGTAAAGGCCCATTCACAATGCAAACATAAACATAAGCATGATACATAGACGTAAACATAAACATGAATGATAGACTGAAGTATTCACAATGTCGAATATAAACGTAAGCGAGTTTCTATTGGCTATGAGACATTCTAGTTTACTATTGTTTGGATGTGAATCGATTTCGTGATATCGACTGTGTGCATGGCCGGGGGGGGGGGGCTTTTGCCATGGATTGCGTTAGTTCGTCTATCGACTTATTTCGATACTTGATTTTGAGTTAACGTACTGTGATTGGTTCATTTCTTATTTTTGACATCGGCATAAGCACAGAAGCTTGAAGCTTGCAAGCTTTTCAATTCAAGTCTTACGTGTTATGCTTATGCGAACGCATTGTGAATGAGTCCGCTTATGGACGTACTCCTAACTTTTATGTTAACGCCATGCTTATGTTTATGTTTGGATTGTGAATGGACCTTTAAGGTGTCGCGCGGCAGGTTTTAAATCACCGTCGGGTTTGTACAAGGTGGACTTGTGTGACCCATCCGTTCCCTTCAAAGCATTGGCCGTCCTATTTTGCAGGTAACCGACTCCGGAAAAATGTTTTTCATCCCAATTCATATTGAAGACAACGAACTTTGTGCAAAAAAGGAAGTCGAAATTTTAAGTGTTGAATGAAATTAATAAATAGCAGCAACCTGGACTATAGCATAATATTGTCGAGGGTCACTACTATTGGTTTTCTCCTTCATCAACATAAGAGTAATTATGAAATTAATATAATTTTCACCCGTCATAATCTTGTTTTTTTTTAACAAGTAGTGACATTTATTGCCTCAAAATATTTTGTATTTGGTGACTCATTGCTTGTTCTTCGCACAACAACAAGATGATGTTACTAGTATCGCTTTCTCTCACGTTCACCCTCAGATGAGTCGCATCCATGAGAGTAGATTCATTCCACCGGTTAATGTACGATCAGTGACCAAAATCCAAAAGGAATTTGAATGAATATCTGTTACATTAGATTGAGGCGTGAAATTGAAATATTTCTAGCGGGTTTTGAAAATACTGGTCGGTCATTCACCTTTGACCCTATTATATTTTCTTAGACTACTTTTCAGGGTATTGTTTAGGTTGAAATTTTTTCACCTTCGACCCTTGAGTTGAAATTTCTTTGACATACATTATTAGCCTATCCTACATTGTTCATAACAAAAATAATAATACTCACGTATGTAAATTTTTCACCGTGGTCACCATCCGAACTTTTTTTCTGAGTACAGAAGTTAAACATAATTGAAATTTTAAAATGTAGTTACTTTTAAATCCCTCCAGTAACAAAAATTTACGAAATTTAGTATTAATTTACATACAGGAACACACTCTTGTTCCAAGCAATATGAAACGAGCAAGTACTTGGATCTCGCCGAGTGTGAAATATTCCTTTTCGTGTTTTCCTTATTGATTTCGTGACTGGTTTCGAGTAGTTTGTGTAAGCTTATTCAGATAGCCTTATACGGGCCAAAAGTTTAACGTACGAGTCGATGTTTGGAATTTCTTGTTCCAGCAACCGTGACTGATCACATTATGTCTAGCCTCGAAGGTAAACGCCCATGTATGCTGTGTTATGATGAAATATTTTCTTGTGCAATATTGGTGTGTTTATCTGACTACAAACATGACACCTCAGGGTTTACTGCAAGCACGAAAGATCGAAAAAAATGCTCTCATTGTGTCAAAAACTATTAACACTTTACAACTGGAAGTTCATTATCAACACTCTTCACGATTGTACACAAAATTATTACGTATTCCATATTAATTGAGTGAATCATTCCATTCACCGAAGTGTCTGGAGAATTATCCTACCTATGAGAAATCGCCAAACGCAAAACGAGTACCAGATACGTTAGATCGACTCCTCAGCTCCGGGGGCCCAAAACACTAAAGAAATATATTTATGATTCGTTCATTTGGTCTAAGCCTTCATTATCAAGTGCAATTTTGTTACGATTTGACTAAGACAGTAACAATCTATTATTTCGTTTTAAGAAACAGAAAATTAAGTTATAGCTAAAATAATATTGTTCGGAAGCACCGAAATTGGGCATCGTACCAGTCTCCGTAATTCCTAATGATGGCTATGCCCAAAACGTGTTCATGAACATGACTATTTATCAAAAAACACTAGTGATAATATTTTAAAACTCTAAACATTTTTACCCAATCTTAAAAGATAATATCGAGAATCGATATAATCACAGACAATCTATATTGCTAAATACCATTGCGCGTAAAAATTGAAAGTAAACTATACAGCCTCCGGCCATGCAAGATGTGTCTGTGGCTTCGCTAGATATTCAGGAACTAAGGGAAAAAATCCCGAAACAATGAATCAGTTTTGATTTCCACTCAAAATGCAAATATTTGATTGTTATTCCGCCTTTTCTCCTCCTGCCCTTACCCAGTGAATACTCGGAACCAGTGAATACCGGTGAACACTCAATGCGTAACTGCTTAGGATACAACCGACGTAATGTGACAGTAAGGTTCTGACGAAGAGGCCTTCCGCCATTAAATGTTAGCTTACGTGTTGCGTTATGGAACAGCATTAAAAAAAAATATTTTTATCATGTAAAGAACAGTTGACTTAATTCACATACACTACTATTTTTCTTCCAGAGGCTTCTTCCAACTTCACGGGATGCCGATTTCCGACTATCCGTGCCGGGTACCCGCTATGTCCCACAAGGTGACACATATTGACTTTTTACACTAGATACTGACACACTTCCGGGCTCCTCGATCTGTGGTCAACAGACTCATAAGGCCTTCCGCAATGACACACATACGTGAAAGACAAGGGACAAACAACCAAGCCCCCGGCGTGACTCGAACCCGCGACCCTTCCGACTGAGGTGCTGAGTGCACACGCTCCAGCCACCTCAGCCATTCAGTACGGCCACATATTCTATACTATTAAAATATATAATTTATTGCATGGTTATGAGAGTATTTTAGTTGTGAGCTATATCTACTCTTGAACAATACACATATTACTTTTTGAAAAATACATTTTGTGTGGTTTTCCTTAGCAGCGGTGTTGCAGCTAAAGCCATCAGTGGAAAACATAACAAGAGATATAGTACATCATTAATCAATGTACTACGCAAAAAAGCACGAAAACACTCGTCGCTTTTCACACTCACACACACACACACACACACACACACACACACACACACACACACACACACACACACACACACACACACACACAAACGGCATACCGACGGGGAACCACAGGAACGGACATAAAAACAGAGAAAAATCGATAAAAAAAGAGCAGTCGAATGTTTACGTTTCCGCATATTTCGAGCGGTTCTTCCCACCGCGTGGATGGCCACACGGGCGGTCGCTTTCGCTCTGCGTTCGCTTTCGCGCTCGCCTTCCCCCTCCCCCTCCACCCCCTTCCCCCACGACGACTGCACGCCGTCTGTACCACCGCGGAAACGCATTCCGGCGCGGGCGATGTCATCGGAATCTCTCCTGGGAAATCCTTCGTTAGCTTCGTTAGCCGCCAACGCCAGGATGCACCCGGCTTAAGCCCCCTAACAACGGAACGCAAACCCTCAGACCCAGAGCTGAAATAAGATTAGGAACAGAAAAGTAGAGTGCTCATGAATGCAACAAAACAAACAAACAAACAAACAAAATCAGCAAATAACTAGTGGTGCTAAAACAGCTCGTACTTTCTCACCTGTACTTTCACGTACAATTACGCGAAAAGTACTCAAATATTCGAAAAATTGTACATTACCTTATTTTAAAACCTATATTTAAGGAACAGATTTCACTAAGGGAAAAAAACTATCTTCATGATTGCTCTGTTAGAAGGCGTCGAACATTTTTTGAAGTTTTGCGATTTTCGAAAAATCAGGGTTTTTAATAAACATAAGACCTGCACCATTCTCTTAAACGTCCTACAGACTGTCCAACAAGAAAGTTTAATCAAAAACGATGGAGCCATTCTTTTGAAAATCATGAAAATGTCCCAAAGGTTTCATGTTCAAAATTGAAATTTAAGTTTCAACTTCAAAAGGCCACGACATCCGCCAGATCGATTGGGGAATACCAATTTTGGAGAAAATCGTCTGAACGGTTTAGCCGCTAACGTTGTTCACAGACGGACGGACTGACAGACGTTTTGCCGTTTATTCCATTTTCCGATATCAAGGACCCACAAAACATGGATTCTGACTACATCACGGGTTAGAGGATTTTTTCTAAAGTGAACAACTGGATTTATCCACATTTTCGTTAACAGGGCCCTGTAAGTAGAGTTTTTCTGCAAACAATTCGCCGTTTTTTCGCGCAGCATTACGTAAGTTTCTCTCTACTTCGTACCGAGGAAGTAAAAACAGACATCCTTTTCCATTGGCCTTGCTCGGATCAGGAAGAATTAAGGATCACACGATGAATTCAATTACACAGAACAGAAAAATAAGAAATTGCACTGAAATACGTAGAATACTTGTGCTGCTATCCCGCTAGTTTGTGCAAACTGTAGAAATCTTATCTGACGTAAGGGGAGTCCAAGAATTGTTTAGATTTGATCTTCCGTCTTGTACAAGTGTGCAAATATTTAATCTAGGCAAAAATGCATCCATTCCAAACCGAATTATTTCCCGATACCCCAAAGACTCTCTTAAACCACCGTAAATTAGAATCAACCCACTCCCCCCATTAACCAGTTCCGCTGACGTAAATGTTAAATAAATACAATAATTAAAAGAATCTTCTAACTTTCTGCTCTGCAGACGTTGTTTACGAGGTAGCCGCGTGACCGTCCTCAAATTCTGTTAGCCGAAAGGAGAAAATTGTGTAAATTAATAAACGGTGTATTAAAACCCCTGAAAGGCATATTTGCCGATAAGGCAGAAAATAAATTAAAAAAAGATTTGATTGACAAATACGTATGCATTGCATTCGTTGCCCGAGGTACGTTCATTCAAACCGAAGTGCGCTGCTGCTAAGGACGTGTTTTTACAACGTTTATTTAGACACGTAAAACAAATATTTTAGGGTTTCATTCAACACTTCATGAGTTTTGAGAGTTGTTGAAGCGCCATGAACGGTGTGCCAACAGCAATCAGTCTCTCGTTCAAGGAAATGTCTCTCACCGTGCAGATGGGTGCTCCATTATACGTGTATTATTTAAACTGACACACATTACATTATGAATTTATTTACTTTCATAACTGAGTTATCACTTTTCCTCCCCTAAGGGAAACAACATCTACCACTATTCCTTATTAGTACTGAAGGACTTCTTTAACAACAAAAAAATATCAGTTACATGAACATACGCGTTGCAGAATTATTAAAGTAAAATCAAATGATAATTGATAAATTATCATTCCTCCTATAAACAGATTACAAAGTATATCTGTACATTCTATAAAATAATTATTTATATAACATCCAATTATTATTCACCGATTAGACTAAAATCATCATCATCAGTAGCAGTAGCGACAGTTGCAGCACCGATATGTCATTCGTTTCCAAGAAGAGAAAAATATCTCCTGCGAAAGTAGGCCAGGCACACAAAAACACAGTTGGCGACAGTTGATGGCTCCGAACTGTGAAATAAATGTGGTTGAACGGAATGTGATTGTTACAATAGGAAAAACAGCACGACTGAATAACACAAAACCGCAATGTTTAAGTGAGAACTAATATTATTCTTCGTACGCAGTGTTTTGAGGCATTTATTTAGCACTCTATCATAGCACTGGACGTTAGCTCGTGTTTGGAGGCAGTAAAACATTAAATAATCATTTCGTGGGAAAAAATGTAAAACGAAGTGTTCCCGAAAAATAAAACGAAATTTTATTCCAAGCAACACGGAAAATACGCTATATTATATTGTTTTAGGTTTCATTATTTCGCCTTCAGCGAAAGTCAGAGAAAGTTTTCATATTTTAATGCAATAAGGTTGTAATATTTCAGTGACATGAGAAACGTTTATTTCATGAATCATGACACAGCATGATTCACAAATATTGTATCAAATGACGTAGGCCTGAAATCTTCTTTTAATTTGAAAACGTTCTTGAATTACCAAGAGAAACACTCACCAAGAGCTCAGAAAGCCAGACGCAAAAGTGTGTTGAATCAATCCAAAGTAATTCGCTGAAAATTTTAATAACACTGCTTCTACTTGAAAGCTTTCTCCAGTACGACATTTTTTAAATGATATATTACTTTTGCGTCTCTAATATTTACACAAATGGACAAATTCTACGGCATGATATGATAGAATAACCAATTGAATATAATCCCTTTGTTTAAAAAGGGCAATTAATTGTACTAGGAACACACTTCTTCCTAACAATCATTGACAAAATCAAATTCAAGAGTATTATAAAAAGTAAGAGGAATCAAAGTTTTTTTTCAATTTGCGAATAAAAAAAGTATTTTCCGAAAAAAATGTGTAATATTGCATATCACTGATATCCGATAGTTTGACTCTTCTACCTTAATTGAAACTTGTGAGTAAAAAAATGAGAACTTTAAAATCAAGCTAACGTATTAAATAGAAAATGGATTAATATGTATAAAATTACATTTTAACTTTACGTGAATACAACTTACCTACTACAAAAGCCATTAAAAAATAAAATTGCATCATAATTGCAGATGAAAATATTTTTTCCAAACGTTAACCAGAAAGTAAACCAAGGAACGGAAACGTATGAAAAGAGAACGATTAACACAGAAAATTAGTTAATTTCCGACAGTCGCTCCGCGAGCTTCAAAAACGTTCAATACAGAGCGAGTGACTCAGCAAATTCGTCCCGGGTGTGAAATGGCGTTGGTCGCCTCCTCACCGACGGATCCGTCCTCAGCTACGCAGCTCCAACACGGAGCACCACGTAACCCATTTCCAAAAATTACTATGGAGCGAGGGGATGTTTACTTCCTCAGGGCACCCAAACAGCGCCCGCTGAGGTCACCGCGTGTTCGTCATCTGCCTGGCGGTGCTCCAGGATCACCGAGACGCTCAGACGAGGCCGCGCAGCCACCGGTTCTTTCCGGTTAAGTGGATGCCAAGACGGGAGTGGAGCGGAAAAGACCGGGCTAACGAAGAGGAGAGATGAGTGAGTGATGGCTCACAGGAAGAGGTGTGTCGCAGGGTTCGATTCTGAAAATATTAAATCCGTTAACGCGTCATGTATTTTATAGTATTTTTCAGTCTTCTTCACATGTTTTATCGTTGTTAGCATCTACATCATCATACTATTCTATTTTCCTCATAATATTACTCTACAGCCCCATCGATTTCTAATGTAGCACATCATTTTTTTGTTGATATCGGTGTGGATCAATCTTTTCCGTTCTCTACCCGCTTTTAATCCCCGTCAGATATGGCTTTTGCCTCACACGGTATTTTCATATCATCCTGGCATTCCTTTTATTCATGTTAAAATGATTTCTGAAATTACAATTTAGCCAAAAAATTGGCTCTTACCATTTTATAGTAAAACATTTAACTATGTAATTACGGAGATATTTACTCGTTTTATAAAATTAAGGCCGTGACATGATCAATGATGTACATAAATACGCTTTGCCGCCCTTCATTAGTCAAAAAGACAAAAGGATAAAAGAGCAAATTGTTGCCACTAAACCTGTTGGGACCACTGTTATCGCCGGCATCTTCGCGACTGCTGCCGTCTTCTAAGTATTTTGTCAGAGAATATTATTGAATTCTTGAATAGCGACGATATAACCGAACATTTTTCTACCATGTGCCATTTAAAATCATTCTTTCATTCATCAAATTTCATTTTTCATTCATTCAAATTTCATTCATCTCATTCATTCATCAAATTTTTCTACCATTTAAAATCAACGGAATTTAATTTAAATTAAAATTCAAGCCAGTATACAATTCTCGCACCCCCTCCCATTTTACGAGCCAGAGACGCCCATGAGGAGCGTTGGGAATAGATTAGCGAGCGAGGGAGGGGGCGGGCGGGGCGTGACACGGCGCCGCAAATAGGCAACAGACGCGGGCGCTACGCCAGTGACGGACCCCACGCGGAGGCCCTCGGCAGGCGAAGCAGCCCAAAACACCAGAGCACCAACAGCAGACCAAGGCCTATCTCGTGGCGGGCCCAGAAAGTACTTCCGGGGCGACAATTTTTAGTTCATACCCCTCTTGATTTGGTTGCTTAGTGATTACGGGCGCGCCAACAGTTTAGGTCATTAGTCCCGTAAGTGTAGTGCATATTTTTCACTCGGGAGATGGATGTGAACTTCCCCCGCTGGATAGCGAGATCCAGCGCCGACCTACCGTCGGCTAGTGGAGTTTCCCCCTAACCAGGACTCTCCCACCAGCAGGGCACCACCCCAGCCGGGACAAGCTTAAAGTTCTCGACCGGTCTCCCGGAATATGTGGGAGTGTAGTGCATGTTAGTGTAACTGTGTGTGTAAGGGGAGAGGATAGGACAAGGAAGAGGAAGGATAACGCGCGGTCCGTGGCCCGTTTGTTAGGGTACTGCTCCGGCATTCGCCTGGTGTTGATCGGAGAAACCACGGAAAACTAGTGATCAGAGCAGCCAGCCGCTAGAATTCTCCTTCAGTCAGCGACTGAATTCGACCTAGCTGAAAAGCTAGTGTCGAAAATCCTGCTGCCGTCAGGACTCGAACCTACGACCTCCCGGTCAGATACGCTGCAGTGCGAGGCGATGCACTGAGCTACCGCTCTCGGTTCCACGCACCTATTAATATGTATGAAATAGTATTTTGTTCAAATGAATTAGCTTTTAGCTTAAAAAATAAATAATTCGCCAAATTATTTTGTGATCAACATTAAATAATATTGTTGGCCAAGACAATGCCTCTAATATTTTTACTTGGAATGCCGCCAAAACAAATCACCAATTTACCAATAGGAAATAAAAATAAATCTACGAGTATTACATTCATAATTGAAATATTTCTTTCAGTGTAAGATATATGATAATTATTTTGAATTTACAGAGTAAAATTACAAAATAAATATTATACCCTACAAAAACAAAGGTTGGCTGAGGGGTAAGCATGTCTCCCTGGGCCCCCAGCCCATCACTGCCTCGAACTCCAATATCTACGCGTGTGGCGCTCTCGTAGATACACATCTGAAGCTCAAAACAGGTTCAGCGGTGTTTTACATCAGTTGCGGCTCATGAACTGAAATTGTAAAACGCAATTGATTATTACGAAAAACACGAACTTCCTGAAAAAAGTTAGTTATTCTTTAGAGTTTCTTCAGAAATATTACCCACTTTTAAGACCAAGTTTGTGTTAATTATGTACACAATTAAATTTTTATTTTTCACGGAAAGCTAAATTGTAATTTTCATCTAACATATTCACAAAATTGATTTTAGTGTTGGACGTGGATTATAATGGCAAAACATTGCTAGAGATACCTTGGAAAAACCTGCTTAGTTGATAAAATAGTCTTTGCGTGCGAAATAGGTCGCTTCTTTCAAATTAAAAAAATGTTTTCCAGCAAACCGACACTTTTTTATATAAGTCGCTTTTCGTTTGCGCGTAAAACTAAATTTGAACTCCAGATCCGAGAGGTGGAAAGATAGCACACTATACAGCGTATCACTCCCAGCCGTAAGAAAATATTTTGTATTAGAATAACCTGTGCCCAAGCCCTATGGCTATAATGCGATTTCTTATGAGGTAGATTGATAGAATAGTGTTTCCGGGCGCGTCAACAGCTATTTCCATTAACCCCGTATGTGTAGTGCAAGTTACATCATGAAAGGCGGTGGATCCCGCCTTTCCCATGCTGACTATACGTCGGCTTGCTGGATTTCCCCATTCAGGTAGCTTTCACCATCGGGGCACCCCCTCACTGGGCACAAGACCTAAGGTGCCGACTGGTTTCCCGACATGTGAAATAGTATAGTGCATGTAAATGTAAGTGTGTGTTCGTAAGGGGTGAGGATAGAACAAGGAAGAGGAAAGCGATCGCGCACTGTCCATGGCCTGTTTGTTAGGATCCTACTCCGGCAATCGTCTGATGTTGTTCGGAGAAACCACCGAAAACTACCGGTCAGAGCAGCTGACCGCTAGAATTCTCCTCCGGACGGCGCGCCGCGGCGGCTGATTTCGACCAAGCTATCTAGCTATAGGGTTGAAAATTCTGCCACCGCAGTGGCAGGATCCTGCCATCGTCCTCCCACCATTGGGACTCGAACCCTAGGACCGCCCGGTCAGAGACACTGCAGCGACATCAATTGTTGACCTAAGTCACCTCTGGCGATACTTTTACGGGAAGGTGATTATCAAGATGTGATGCGAATGACAAAGCAAGACCGAATGCGATGTAGGAGAAACGGTGCAACCCTGATAAAACCTTATGCTGTCCACCACACAGCCCACACGTATTGATCGTGATTTGAACCCCGGCCCCAGCGGAGGAAGCCGAGCAGGCAGGGTCGCTACGCCACGGGTCGCTGCATGCCGTAAGCACTGGAGACTTCTGGCAGCCACGTAGCCTATTGAGGAAAGTACGCAAATCATTTCTAGACATTTCGTCACCGATCTAGAAACACTCTCGCCAGACGTTTGGCTCTCCGACGCGGCGGTCGTGTGTTGAGATCTGGCATATCTCCAAAGGCCTTGTGTCCCAAGACGACTCGCACGTTTGAAATGGCCAAAAGTCCTATGCATTTAAAGCAGCATTCCTCCCTAACCAGGAATGACCCTATTTCGAGACCTAAAATAGCTCGCTGTCTTTAAATAACTACTAGGAAGCATGAAGCTCATTGAGATCCGAGTATTCCTTTTATGCTCAAAATAAAAAATAAAAATAATAAAATTATAAGTAATTATGGATAAATATCATACTCAATTAGTTCATGTATTTTTTCTAACACTACTTGTTCAACTTTTTATTTGAAGTTGATTTTTTTTTAAAAATATTATTTTTAAAACTTTTAAAACACATGTTACAGTAAAATTGGCGAGTTGAATTTCATTAAGATATGTGAATTTAAGGGAAATAATGTTGATATTTTTATCATTAATTTATTAACTATTGTATAAATATAATATGGCATATAGTTTAACATTTTATCAACCAACACTCTTGAATATTGCATTGAACTATATCTTCATGGCACATAATTTTCATAGAAATTAAGCAATGGGGAATAATCTTAATTACAGTAAAATATAAATCATCGTGTTTTTCACTCAATTCAGCACACATCTTTTTCAAGATTTGTTGAAGTTTTAAATATACGGAAAAATTAATAATAAATGAGTACAAATTTAAGTTCAAATGTATGCTCGAACAGTATGTAAATTAGGTGACAGAGCAAGCCAAACAACTAAGGCAACATCAGATCTGAACACACATTATTTCCTGAAAACTTCGCCGTATTACCCTTTTAGCAATAAACTTCTAAGCGAACTCTCAATACCTAATTAGCATTTAATGATACAGGAAATTAATTATTTCAGAGATAAAATAAGAAGTGCTAAATAAAGTGTCAACAATATACCTTTTGCTTTTACTATTAAATGAAACAAACGAAGAAATAAGAAACATAATTACGATTTCATTTTTAATTCACATCCGTATTTTTAAATCACTAAATAAAGAATACTATTTTTGCAATTGAATTTGTTAATCCACATTCATAAGTTTTACATTATACCTACCTTAATAACTGTATCTATTATTCATCCAAATTGAGAAGTACGAGTGATATATTATGTAAAAGTAGGTAATGTGAAATACGAATCATGCAAAAAAGGTTATTTGAAAAGTTAATGGACTCCCATACATTTCCTTAAAAAACGGCATCATTTAATCTCAAAAACAAAAGCTACGAAGTCCCATGATACCTTCTCAGGAAGTTGATTGGGAGAATGCATCCAGCCAAAGGAACGCCCGCTTCGTAAAAGAGCGAAGTGGTATCTTTAGAAACTTGGCAACGAGCGATCCGCGCGAACGAAAGGATCCAGAACATTCTACGGAGTCCATTCAGCGGACGGGGGTGGTGGCGGTGGTGACGGTGGTGGTGGTGGTGGTGGTGGTGGTGGCGGCGGAGGCAGTGGCTGTGGCGGTGGTGGCGACGATGGTGGTGGCAGCGGCGGGGGCGGCGGTTGCGGTGGCGCAGGAAGCGTTAGCGGTGGTGTTGGCGGCGGAGGCGGTGGTGATGGCGGGGATGGCGGTGGCGGTGGCGGTGGTGGTGGCGGGGGTGGCGGTGGCAGTGGCGGCGGCGGGGGGGGCGGGGGGGGGTGGCGGTGGCGGTTGCGGTGGCGTCGGTGGCGGTGGTGGCGGTGGTGGTGGTGGCGGTGGTGGTGGCGACAAGGCAGTGGGAGAGGCGGCGGATGCGGAGGTGAAGGCGGCAGCGAAGGCGGCAGAGGCGGAGGCGGAGGCGGTGGTGGTGGCGGAGGCGGTGGTGGTGGCGGAGGCAGGGACGGTAGCGGAGGCGGAGGCGGTGGCGGTAGCGGAGGTGCTGACGATGGCGGTGGCAGAAAGGCTGAAGGGGATGGAGGCTGTGTGGTGGTGTGGTGCTGTTTGCGAGGACCGGAGAGGACGGAAGGGGGATGAAAAGGCTGGCCGGTGGAAGTGGCAGCGATGCCAGAGAGAGGGGTGATAGGAACGGCGAAGCCGCACACCCGGTTCCCTGGGTTCCCCTGCGCCAAGGTTTTTCAGAAGAAAGCGCTCGCTCCTAAAACCGCGATGACTTGCGAGTTACGGCGCAGTTAAGAAAAGTCACCTGATGAAGTTCTACCCGAATTAAAAGGCAACGAGAGCTTTTGCTGCATTACACAGGGGTGGCTAAACTTTCAATCTTCTGGAGTCATGTCCCTAACGGTTTATCGACGAGTAAGGAACTGCAAAGGACTACGTCTCTGGACAACGATCAATGTTAATTTAAATAAAGATGTGTTGGGTACGAGGTAATTTGCCTACAACAGAAAGCCACGGTGAAACCAATCCAATATTTTATTCAGGAAGGCATACGAACCCAATGCAGTCATTAGAGAGATGCAAAAATAAGAAACACAATTATGAACTATCAAATGCGTTTTGCAAACGAGGGAACACGTAGTTTTAAAAAAAAATGGTGTGAGCGAATAAATATCTCGACAGGCAGAGGCTTCGGGTATGAGAGTTCAAACACGTGTTCACTAAGGTTAAGGGTTAGAAACCCGCGTGAAGAATGAATGTTTTGAGATGTATACGTGGCGAGGAAGGCATTTCTAATCCTTCCTGTTGGATTAATACCCTGAACCTCCCTTAATATCTTGGTCTGAAATGCAACAGTTGCGAGATGTGTAACTGAGGAACTGGATAGAACTCTACAACCAGAACAGTGGTATTACAAGTTCCGAGATAGGGCCAAGGAGTATCTGCGAAGATATGTAAAAGTTCGAGGCCGAGATAGGTCTATGGGATGTTTGGGGGAGCTTGAAGGTGCTCTTTAATGGGAATGTGGAACGGTCGAAACCGCGAATGGTCCGAGTATGTCCGCGAATGGCCCACTTACGCGCTGATATGTAGCAGCTGGGAAGAGTAGAGGGTAAAACCAAAGGCTAGCACAGAATCAAGAGAATAGGAAACTAACTAAAACGAGAAAGCCGATGACATCCTGTAGCACCACTAGTTGTATGTTTAACGTTGAATCACACTCATTTACGACAAGAAAATGTAAGTATAAGAATTTTTAATGAAACATTATTTACGAAATTCACAAGTATGCCACATTTGAACACGGAAAGATACTCAAAGCAGTAGTCAACTTGCGTTGGAAACCACCTGCTGTGGTGAGATTACGTAAAATTCTTAACTCTACTTTATTTCTTTTTCAAGCTTCTGAGAAGTTCAAGTTCCCGATACGATCTACTGAATTTACTCTTGAAAACTTTTCTAATATCATACACTTTTTATAAGCAATTTTAATGCCAGCGGCCTACAGCAGCAAAATTTCTCATCATTAAAAGCATACAAATGGTTTTCGAAACTGTCGCATGCACACTGCTCAAATACCACAGGAAAAAATACTCCTTTATACGACAAAAAATAAATGTGATACACCAAAAAGTATTGTTTTTATAACGCCCCACATTACTGGCAAATATTTAATGATGGTCGGTCTCATTCTTGGTGCCTTGCAGTCACGTGACGTCAACTGTGTCATAAGCAGCGAGGCAATGAGGGTGAGAATTCAGTGTGCCCGCAGTAAGAGAGTATGCGGAAAAACACAAATCTGCGTGCGCTGGACATTAATTACATAGATTGCTATTTTCAACCTATTCACGAACATTCATGTTCTTTAATTCACGAACATTCACATATGTAGACATATACTTCCGTAATATGTGCCAGAATCCACAATTTTTATTCCAGGGAAACGATTAAATTAGAATTCTTGAAGTAGTCTTTTTCTCTTTTTCTTGATAACGCATCCTTCTTGAAGGCGAGCTTGAACGAAGGAACAAATAGCGCAAATAGGTCTGGAAGAGAATGAAATCCATCTTGTCAGGAATACAAAGGAAAGAATCCATTATCCTGCACAATGGACGAGTGAATATTCACGAACAATTTACTCGCCCCAACGCCATAACGAAGCTGTTTAAAAATACTGATGACGTTATTACTTTAGTTCCTCTGTCTCCTACCTTTTCTGACGAGACGAATACGAATGTGCTCTTTCGCGGGCCATTTGTACGGATTCGATCGATAGGAAATGTTCAGTGCTCTGTTGTTAAACGTGGAAGCTGAGAGGCAAATTGCCAAAGGTATCGTGCCAAGAATGAACATCCATAAACATGATGCATCTCATCTCGTGTACAATTCCGTATAAGAAATATCTCAATAAAATTTTTCACAATGAAACTTAACTATTCTGTAAAATAATTTATTACCTTGGACATGTAATGTTAACCAACTTACGCTCAGACAATGAATTAATTGTCACAATTATAGTGACACGTGTCTCATAATACATAACACAATATTTAAAATTACCAATCATTATTTTAATTCTATATATAAGTGTGTTGTAACTTTCATGGTAGGGCATAATGCTCTCTTCATCCGTTGAGATATACCGACGTCTCCCTCCTTCAGTCCTATCATGGACCTTTGGCATCCTGATACACATGCATCGGCCTCCCACTGATCCTTCAGGTTCCTAGACACACAGTCGCTCAGTTCACGTACAGCCATGTTCATGATAATGTGACACACAGGTCGGTAGAAACATGTAGAATGATTGGAGTTGGAGGAAAAATGACGAGCAGATGACAAGCACGTCTTGGCCCGTAGACCCATTGACAGTGCATTTTTCCCTTGACAGCAGGGAGACCAAATCGCCTTACTGACTCCTAACCAGGGCGGCGGAAAGGACGGGAAGGAAAGGTTATTTGGCTATGTGATGGATGGTGGTTTGGGAAAGCCCCAATCATGCCACTGCACAGAAAGATACAACCGTGCCTACGCGAAACTCCAATCCGCGATACGCCGAACGGATAATCTGCCTTAGGGACCGTGACCACCTTAACCAAGTGGACTAAGCAACATTACTTGAAATCAAACAAAATGCCGTACTTCTTTAACTTAACATACAAACATTCCATTTCAATATTTTTATTCATTTAAAAAATTACAAAAATTGAAAAAAAAATCAAATGGATTTCACCTGCATTTTTCTTTACTAATTTTAGTAAGCGTTTTCGAACTCATTCCGATAGCCGTTAGTCTTTTTTCTGCATTGTGTGAAGTTTCTGCATTGTGTGGTAATGTATAAGCAAATAGTACGCATAGTTGAAAATGACGAAAGGAAGTGAATGAGGTTGAAAAGAGAGAGATAGAGGTGAGAGAGAGAAAGAGGCGAGAGAGAAAGGCAAGAGAGAGAGAAAGAGGCGAGAGAGAGAAAGAAGAGAGAGAAAGTAGGGAGAGAAAGTAGGGAGAGAAAGAAGAGAGGGAAGAGAAAAGAGAGAGAAAGAGGAAAGCGAGAAAGTGGAAATAAAGAGAACTAATGTTGAGAGATGAAAAAAAGTAAAGTGAAGTGAAGTGAAGTGAAGTGAGTAAAGGAAACGAGAAGTAGGAAAAAAACTAGGTTGAAAGAGAAGAAAGAAGTCAGAGAGAAATATAGGTTCTTCCCAAAAGGATTTCACTCTCAATGACGCAGGAATGGTATGACCTTCAAACAAAAAATGCTCTACGAAAACAATAACTTGTGAATGTTAAAAATCTTCTTTCGTTTTCTTTGTTCACTACACTGCACATGTCCTTCCAAAGCACTTCTTTCCAAACGAAGACAAGGACCTAAAGAACACTACGAAACAGACAACAAACGACACGCCCCCTCCCAAAAAAACGGAATGGCATAGCAAACGTGCTTCCCGTCGCCCAACACATCAGTTTCCTCCGCTACATCGGCATGCCCCGGCCGCGCCAGCCATTCGAGTCAGGCGGACGTCTGTTGTGCATAGCTTTAATGAAAGGGCTCGTTTACGCAATTGCGGCAGAAACTTACAGCCTTCGCGCGTCGCCCGCTTACGACCCTACGTCGCTGCTCTAGTGCTCCCTCGAGTTACTAAAATTTCGTTTATGGCCCTGTGCATGCTTATTACGCGTCCCGTAAATTTACGCGCGAGCAATGCTAGTATTTTCCAACTCGGAATTTAAACTTGGCCACCACACCCTTGGGCGGTTCCGAGATAAGCCCTTAAGCCTTAGTGCTCGGTAACTCGCAGGGTATTTATGTTGTTACTGTATTGCAATTCAGCTTTAACGTTCTTGGAATTCAAAAATGAACGGAGTAACTCCACATGGGAATACTGAAGGCGTCGTTATGTGAACGTTTTTTTGATCAGCGATTTATTTGATCGAAGTATTCTGATTGCGAGAACAATATACAAGAAAATGAATTATGGGAGACTGAGTCGTCGAAAATTGACATATGATGTTAAATAATTTAATTGATTAAACTGCCTACTACATCTTCTGCAATTACAAGGTCATTTCTTAAATAATAGTGTACCCGTAACTTGCAAGATATTTATGACATGTATTGCGGCTCAGCTGGCAGTCTAATTAGGAGAGCTGGAGTTAGCTGGAAGAATGATGGTGATTGCCATACTCAATTAGTGAGCGTAGGCGAGGGAGAGAACGTACCATTTATACCCTCCCTTTTCCGGAACCACAAAGGTGGATTGCCTATGCTGATGAATATGCTATGCTATAATGCTATACTCATGAACGATAGTATGGGTCATTTCCTTTTTTGTGTGTGTCTCATTTAAGATAAGACTAGAATTCTGACCGCCTAGATTATTTAACAATAATTTTATTTTCCGAAAATTGTTATACATTCATTTAACCTCCCAACACCCTTGGAACCTTTAATTTCGACTTTCTGATGAGGTAAATTGGTTTGGTAGTTTCAAGATTGCAAAATAAAGAATATCTGCAATCCACAGTATTACGAGAACAATGCTTGTCTAGTATAACTTCTATTAGACTCTGGAACATTTTCGTGTTTGAAATTAGCTTCCTGTTTTAAAGTTAAGAAGTTGAAAGGTGGAAACTCTTACCAATATGTTTCATCATGGAGGTTACCGCCTTGGCAAAGGGCAATACCCTGCGTAAGAGTCACATTCTGCGTAGGCTCCACAAGTTTTAGGAGAGATTATGAAGGTTGAAAAATGAGAAATGAAGGGAATATTGTCGAGATGATGATTCAGAGTGATCACAGGAGTGATGAGCCAATTGCTTCAATCTCATGGTGAAAACTTCGGCGTCAAATCCAACATACAACCTTCGGCTACTTGTAGTTAGCCGATGTTTCGAGCACCGGTGCCACCAAGATTGACTGTGAAAAGAATAGTAGCCGTATTTTTATAAATTATTTAAGATCGCTCCACCTTTATCCATGTATTGATCACCATCACAGCCATCGTACAATCCATACAATTCATGTAACTATCCATTTATATACTTCTCACGAAATGGATCACCTTTGGTGTCGATGGGAAATTTACGGAGGTCCTGCGGAGCCTATCCCCCGGGGGACATCACTTCAAACAGCAGGCACGCCTGCTCTCATTTCCCAGGTAACCCTTGGTCCCTTCTCGGGCAGTCACTTCACATATGATCCGAAGTAGATCTTGGTACTTTCATCCTCATAGTAGTAAGGGGTACAAGCCCCCGGCAAATGCCGGTGCAGTACCCTAACAAACGGGCCACGGACCGCGCGCGATCTTTCCTTCCTTTTCCTTGTTCTATCCCCACCCTTTTCAAACACTTTCATTAACATGCACTCATTTCCCAGGTAACCCTTGGTCCCTTCTCGGGCAGTCACTTCACATATGATCCGAAGTAGACCTTGGTACTTTCATCCTCATAGTAGTTAGGGGTACCAGCCCCCTCACAGTCGACAACAGATGAACTTCATATGCAGCCTTATTTATGAAAATTCGCAATTGGCACTGATCCTTAAACTTAAATTCATTTTCACCACGAAGATCTGTGTTAAGTAGAAATATTTTTCATAATATTTTTAAAATATCTGAAATATTTTTGCATAAATATTTTTTTAATTTACAGATTTCTTTAAATTTATAAAAGCAACAGTGCCAAGACTAGAAATTTAGTAGTCAAATATAGTGTAACTGTTATGCACCATTAATATTTAAATGTGAAAACTTGATACATAAGCTGTTCCAATAAGTTCAGAGAAGGATAGAAATTGTCGGTGATACAAGTCTGTAATGATCTGATTTTACTGACTTTTATGAATTTATTGCTCATTAAAATGCATATTTTGTAATTTTTTAGTCATACAAAGGAAGGTGAATAGCTAATGTTTTGTATCTTCTCTCCACTCGATACAATTTCAGAACAATAACGAGAAGTCAACCAAGTGGAAGTATCATCGTTTGTTTTGGAAAACTAGAAAGTTGAAATGATTAAATTCTCTAGTTGTGCCCCACACTCGTTTTCTCTATTTCGAGTGGAGACCTGAAATAATAGCGCAGTCACATCCTCACATCGGGATACAACATTGCCCTCCAACAGGATGTCTAACTAGATTAGTGAAGTTTGTTATTTAAGCCACTAGTGTAGAACTGAATTTGAACTTTACCTTGACGGAGAGAATTAAATTTGATAATACTGCGATGACTGCTCGATGCTGGTGTGCTAGAAAGTCCAGCAAATTTGATTGAGATTCTAACACGCAATGATTTGAAGAGCTTAAGAGTTTTTCTCTTCCTTCTCAAGTCACTGGTTGGAGTGAATAATATGTTCAAATTTTGAAACAGACGCGAAGAATAAAACTACGTCTGGTACCCAGATAAATATTAGAAATTATATTATAAACTAACAAAATAGAATAATTAGATAATAAATGTCCACAAATGGTCTGGAGAGATATTATAAGAGAAACATCGTCATAAATCAAAATATACATTACTGTCGGCTTGGTTTTCAATTAGCGCAATACGTATCTCCTTCATACGTTTCTGACGTCACTAGTCCTTAAAAAACGACGTTCATGTGTTACCTTCACGGATCAGAACTGCGTATAACGTTCCATAAAACTTAAACAAACCTTATTACATCGAAGTTATTTTTTATCACAGCGGCTTGCGGCGGAGTCTCCTTCACGTCCTAAATCGCAGTTAATGAACCGACTCTCCAGACTTCCCGCAGTTTCTGAGAATCCGAAGTCGTAACTCCTCGCAAGGACGGCCTATGCGTGGATATGCATAGTGTTACCCAAACAAAATCTGGTGGAACGAAACTTGAGAATTGAAGTAATTAATTCACCTTTTCTTGCTTTTGAACCTGAACTTTTTTTCTTTCTTTTTGTAGAATGTCTACTTTTTATGAGGGGGAACAAGATGCATTCGCTCTTGTGGTAAGTTACGATACTTTGCAATTATTTTGAAATTACACGTTTTAACAATACAAATAACTTTTCCTCGTCCCTGAAGAACTTATATTTTTGCTCTCTATATTGCCAGAGGTAAGGAAAATGAAGAGAACGACAGTCCTGTTATTATAACAGTTGAATGTGACAGTAAAGGTGCCAACAGGGATTGTGATGTTGGTGGTGATTATGATGTTTGGGGATGGAAGTGGTGAGGTATGCATCTGGTGGCGAAGACTGCGTGAAGCACGACTTCTTTTATAACGACGCTGGAGAAATGCACAGCGCCTTTGAGTTCCGTGACATGAAATATTTGCGCGCTATTCCGTCGCAATTAAACTTCTTCTTTTTGAAACTTGCGAAAACATTAAGAATCTAGCGGCTTCTTTCACAGATACCGTTGGGTATCGTTAAAGTTGCTCAGCAAAATTCTTATGCGAAAGTCTCGGAGCAGCAACAAATGAGGAAAGCGCAAAACTTCACGAACACTGTTCCTCATCGAACGACGTTGAGCGAGTCATTTATCATTTAATGAAATTTCCAAAAGCCCTGCTTTTGGGTGTAATGAGGGTGGTGTAGAACAAGGCCACTGCACCGTAAATTAACTCATAATCCTTTTTAACCTAGTAAGGGAGATGAATGGGCTAGAAAGTACGTGGTGGTTCTCGTCAGTAAAGCAGAAAGCCAATTGGGAACGTTTTGCAAATGGTAAAATCACACGAACGAGAAAGTTCATTACCAGACCGTAAAATTGAATGCGTTTTCGTTGTTTTAGTGTCCACGTGTTGCCTTACTTTTACGTGTGTGTAAAAATTAAAGGTGAAAAAGGTTGAACGCATGGTATATACTATTGAGAGGTAACTACTCCACTAATTGAAATTCGTCACTGGTGCACTTCCAGCACCAATATCGTCCGAATCGTATATATTATCTATATAAATTCCAGGGTGTGGTGCATGAACCTGATAACCCACATTTTTTTCGAAATTGAGTTACGAGTAGTGTAAGACTCGTCCTGCCATCTAGTCTCTACCGTTAAATCACCACCTCGATACGTGTGCTCATTTCTTCACAAAAGAGCGAAGTACTGATTGTGCGGTTTAGAAACTGAGCTTCATTCGATGCATGAACCTGATAACCCCATCAAGTTGGCTGGTGAAGTAAGTAAGCGTGTTTCAGCGGCCAGAAAGCTTGATTTTTCAGTTTTTGAATTCTGAAACAGGTAAGATGCCACTATATAATTTCAATTATTATTAACTATTGCCTTTGCGTTCTATATTTCGTGTCATTTAATAATTTCAGCTGGAAATGAAGGTCAAATAAGACTGTGTTTACCAATTTTCTTAGACTAAAAGATGTATCTCCTCTACAGGTAGTGACAATGACAGCATCTTTTCATTATTTTCAATTCAGAGCCGAAATGAGAACAGTACAGAAAAAGTAACTGAAGACAGAGAGAACAGAAGGTCAGATACTGAAACATCAGACGGCTATTTGCTGGAAGCGACCTGTGTACGTTGTGCGCACGTTTTCTTGATCCTCCAGCTCTCTAGTTCTAGCTCAGCCAGGCACAGCACGGTCTGGTAGAAAATATGAGCTCCACTCGGAACGTCATGGCTTAGTTTGCAGCGCTGCCCACCTTCGTCCTTTACAATGTGGGCTTCTCAGTTTTCACTCTCTCTTTCTAACGACCTTTGCGTACGGTGCTCCTTGTTACTCAATAGTTTCTATAACTATTTATTATTTTTTCAGAATTCTGAAAAGCCTTGTTTTGTTTCTCATTGTTATGTAGTCCAAGACGCGCTATTACCCTGAGTTGGCTGTCGTTGAAGTTGACAGCACTGCACTACCGTGACGTAGACAGAACCCGTCTTTCCCCGCACCCCCCGCTTTGGAGTATAAAGAAAAAGTGCGCGATTAGTACAGTCAGCTGAGAAAATATCAACGGAGAGCAACAGTATGCAATATAAGGAAGTTTTCGTATAACACAAACATTCATAACCACTCATAACGTATTTTAACAGTTCCTTTAACTTTGCGATTGTACCTGAACTAACGAGAATTAGGTTATGTGCACTAAAATGGGAAACGTAAAGGGCTCATATAACATTTGTTATGGAGAATGGCATTTTGGATAGGCTCTCGGCAGTGTTTGATATTTAGTAACAATATTTTGTACTTATTAGGAAATTGGAGAGGAAGAAAACTTAAGCGTGTTCCATCAACGTGGAAACGTAATGTACGAGCAAGAAATGGGCGTGAAAGTAAAAGTTACATTGATTATAGAGAGAAAGAGATTCCAGGTGCAACTGAAGGAAAACTGTTCAACTATCGCAAAAAATGTTTTCTAAATGCTAAATCAAATGACAGAAAGGTATTATTTTCCAAATATTATAGCCTTTTAAGCTGTACGGAACAAAGAATGTTTCTTTCTTCGTTCATTAACATCAACAAACCAAAGAGAGGATATTCTTCTAGTCCAAAGAAAAAAATAGATTGTACAGTAGAATATAATGTAGTTGAGGATGGACAAAATATACAGATTTGTAAAACGGCTCTGGCTAGTTTCTTAGGTATCAAAACTGCAAAAATTGATTACACGGTAGATTTACTGACAGAATGGTTCACCGCAGGAAGATGGTCGAGGTCGACACCAAAACTGACCCAATAAAATACCGGAAGACAGAAAACAAGTTCCTCGCGACTTCATAGAGCGGCTACCTGAGTTCAGAAGCCATTACACAAGAAAAGATAATCCGCACCGGAAATATCCCTCACCAGAACTTTCTGAAAAAAAGCTACATGAGCTCTACGTAGAAACATGTGCTTCACTAGTTTGTGAAGCCAGTTTCATAATACACATTTACACATATTTTTCAAATTGAGTATAATCTTCATTTTGGACATCTTAGTCTCGGTACATGCAAGTTAGGTGACAAACTGCAAATTAAGAAAAGAAGAGAACACCTGCTGTATATTCATCAGAAGGTTGCTGCAAATTAGTAGAGCATTGTAAAAGGGTTAATCCTTTTATTGTAACGAGAATGAAGCGGGAAGACTTTATTTCCATTGATAATATGAAGAAACACTTAATATTTAGAAAGAAAGGTGAAAATGGTAGACCTGTAAAGATACAGAAAGCATCACGAATTTTGATACGTGCGAATTTGCTAGGAAGCTATGGTATAATCTATATACACAACAATGATATGGAAGACTATTCATTGGTGAATATTTTTCGAAGAGGTAAAGTGCCAAATAAGATTATTTTGCCACTTTTATACAAAACCAGGCGTCCTATTACAAATGCAAAGTTGAAAGATTTGAGAAAGTTTTGACAGAATATATACCAGAAGAACAGAGTTTTATGCTGGGTTTAGGAGAAAGGTTCAGACCCAAAAGAAAACAAGGGGAAAAGGAAAAGTCAGCTTACCAGTACCTGATGACTCGAATGACAATGACAATTCATCTGTGAGTTCATTTTATTATGATGCATATGAGTAGTTCATTGATAAATGGTATACTTGTGGTTTGTCAGGTTCATGCACGGAAAGGTCGAAAAATTCGGAACCAGATATTTTACTTTTATTGCAATATTAATATGACAATGACTTTCAAAAATTGTGAAATTTTGTAGAATTGTAAGGTATTATATGTACTACCTCTATGAATAAAAAGATAATTGTTGTTTGTAAATATTGTGTACTTACATACCCCTAAAGTTTTCTCCCTTTTTCTCCACTCTTCCTCTATGTGGGTTATCAGGTTCATGCACCACACCCCAGAATTATAATATGTAGTATACACCAATTAAGACGTATCCTCCCACAAATTCTCTCTTATTTCTATCGGTTTTTCTTATCACCTCCTCTGCTGGACAATCACAAAGTGGGACACAAGAGTATTCGAAAACTTACTGTGTCGTGTGCACTTAGAGCGCTAACAGAATATAAATATAATTAATATTTAACGCATTCTGAATGTTTTTGGAGGTAATTTCATTTGTGGAATAGTCTTTATAAATATCACTCGTACATTAGAAAATTACGGATAGTTCTTTCGTTGCTATGCGACTCGTCATCGCTTGTCATTTTAGTTGGCTCAGGGCATCAATACATGTCACTGCAGAGCTTTTGGCCAGGAGGTCCTGGGATTTGAGTCCTGACAGTGGCAGGATTTTCGATACTAGATGAATAACTAGTTCGAATTCAGCCGCTGCCTGGAGGAGAATTCTAGCGGCTGTCTGCTCTGAGCTCTTTCTCCAATCAGCACCAGGCGAATGCCGCAGCAGCACCCTAACAAGCGGGCTAAGGACAGTGTGCGATCTCTCCTCCCTCTTACAGATCCTATCCTCAACCCTTACTTACACATACTTTCACTTTCATGCCTTACATTACCACAGATGCCGGGAGACTGTCGGGAGCTCAAAGCTTGTCCCGGCTGGGGCGGTATCCTTCTGATGGTAGATACCGGATTGGGTGGAATAACCATAGACAAATATTAATGTAAGCGCGAGTGTGTGAATTAAAAAAAATCGAGTTTCATCCTTCATCCAGATATTCCACTACACCTTAATCAACATAATTCGAAGTAATCACATGCCCAGAAACGCTACAGAAAAAAAATCACAATTACCAAACGAATACATCCATGGGAAATAAAGTAATCAATCTCGATAATTGTGACAGCGGTTGTCGAAATGGGCGTCCACCAGCGAACCACCTGGCGCACACGCTCTCTAGAGGCAGGGGTGGGTGGGAGAGGGGGGCAGCCGCGCCCTGGCGCTGCAGGCAATCCGGTGCAAATGAATGCAAGCGGTCGCACGGAGACCTTTCATGCAAAAGTGGGGCAGATATGATAGCGCGGTGCACTGTTCCCTCAATGCCGCCCGCTCAATGCAGGTGGGTGCAGTGCCGGCTTGCCGACCTCGTCTGTATCCGGATTCGATTTTGTTTCATAGTCTACGTACAATTCTAGATAAAATCTCATTCGGAACCATGCAACTACTCTGTCAAAATTATTATTATTACTATTATTATTACTATTATTATTATTATTATTATTATTATTATTATTATTATTATTATTACTATGGAGCGGGTTTCTAATATTTTTCGTATTTTTGTACGTTACTTCAGAGCATAGCTAGGCGGAATTTCTTTACATTTGGATAGAATTGGATGCCATATATAGATTAATAATGTTAGTGCAAATTTGGGCATATTTGATTTTTCCTATTGTTGCATATTAGCGTAATTATAAGCGCATATTTTGCATCTTTCTTTAAAATAGAGACGTATCTCTGAAAAATTTCATCTTTTCATAGAATCTTTTTATTCGCGAGCGTTCATTAATTCGAAAGAGCTTGTCACAGTTTGCGTTTTCTTCTTCTTCTTCTTCTTCTTCTTCTTCTTCTTCATCTCTATAAATGATGAAATACTCGTGCAAATATAGATTCCTGATTTGTATTTTCTTTAAACCAGCAGAAGAAATGCAACAAGACTTACTAGGAGAATATTTACTTCAAATATCTCTCCCGAAATAAGGTAGATTATACTATGTTTGCACACATTGACAAGTATAAGTCTTTTCATTTCAAGTGTTCTTCTCATGATTTTTATCTAGAAAGGTTTATATAGGAAAGGAAATATTGTTAATTTTAATTGTATATTAAAGTGCATATTTTAGGATTTTTAGGTAATAAATGCATATTTTTAAAAGCATATTTCAAGATTTTTGAGGGCATAAAAATCCTCTCCCTTATTATTACACATTATAATTACTATGGGGCGGATTTTAATGAAATATCATTTTTTCCCTTTCATTTTAGAACAATGTCGTTTAGTGTAGAAATTAATTTTATGTTATGACAAAAGGAAACTAGCAATTTATATAGGTTATTTTGTAGCATATTTCATCGATTTCGACTAATAAGTCACTTTTTCCTCTTTCAGTCATTTTTAAAGCATATTGCGCTGATATCGTCAATTTTAATATTTTAATGGTACTTCCTTGAAATAATATTGACGAGATGCAACAAATGTTCCACACAGAATTCATGAGTAGTCTTTTCGATTTCTTCGCTCAGAAAGTGTAATGTCAGCCTTTGTGATTATGTAATCTAAGGTACCTGTGACACCTATCATTCATCGTCATTATCGGTTCGGGCGATTTCGGGATAACTAAAGACAGAGATTTCCTGGTAAATAGCAGTCCTCACCAAAAGTTTGCCCACTGAGTTTACTTGAACGAATGGAAGAAGCATGGATTACTTCAGTATCAAATCCAACTGTTTGATATGTCTATTCGAATTGGTTTTGATCACATTTTATACGTCATTTTTCTTTGTTTTTAGAGCATTTTAAAACATTTTAAGACCATTTTATTGATCATTTTTGGTGATGTTTTATGTCATCAAAATACCCCCCGTAATAATTATTTTATAATTGTTATAAATTCTCCGTATCTTTAGATAAAGAGCACGAAAAGCATTGGGAACAAGATCGTTCCGAAATTTCCTAACTCAAACATAAGCCACAAGTATAATTAATATCATAATTCTATCTTCATTCATTTTTATTGAATTTCAGTTATATTCAGGTTCGTTTCCAGAAAATTCGTTACAAAAATATAAATAGCAATATTAAGTGAATTTTACATTATGGACCATATGTTTTTGCAGTTCCTCTTTTTCACGCTAAAGTAATAATAATCTAATGTCATTGGAGTCTCCGCATTGCTTGACTGACCTTAATACCAGCCTTTCTGTCTTTCTGTGATTGTACTTAATTTTCACTTTAGGGAAGAGAAGTGAAAAATATGTGCAGGCCTGCTCTAGATTTATTTACATAATTTATGCGAATAAAAATACCGTCTTTTTCCCCTCAAGTTATAGGTTCAGTTATACAGTCAAGAAACAACAAACTTGTGCAGAGATAATCTTATGAATATAAACAAATATAGATTACTGGACCACTCAATTTAAAATAAAACTTCTCACAAAACCTAAAAAATACAATATTTAAATATTGTTTTGGACAGTCCCTACTAAAAGGTGTTCTTTCAGGGCACGCGTGGCATGCTAAAAGTTCAATTTTTTGCACTAGTGCTAAAAGTGAGGAGATGCTCAAATGTGATAAATGTGTGAGTGTAACAAAGAAAACAAAACACTTTCGCCTGACCGCATCAGCTACGACTCTTAATGTATATCAACACCGAATTCATTTATTAATTTGTATACTTCTTTATCAAAAAAGTGTATGACATACGTGGTAAAAGTGATTTCTTTTTGCTCGTAGGATTGCCCCACTCGGCCTACAAGCCTCGTGTCGCAACGTTTCCTACCAGCAGAATAAAATGTCACTAATCGTATCATAAATATTATATATCATTCACTATTGTGAGGCGATGAAATACTTTTTAGAAGGTTAGAAGGTATTGTCCAGGAGTTATCAATACGGAAGGTGGCATGATGTCTCAAACATGAAACCTTCTGAACAAAAGAACTGCCACTTTCAATAAATCGGAAAATTTAAGCGTACTGGTAGACAAAACAACGTGGTGTTAGTTCTAATTGTTTTTAATGTTTAAATGTCTTGCTTAGGTTAATCAGCGTTGGTTTCAGTTCTTATTGGTTAATATTGTGTATCAATATAAATTTTTACGAAATGATCGAAATTATGTTCCACAGGTAAATATTTAATAGGTGATATTTGTAATGTACAGTAACTTTGAAAGTATTCCTCCATTTCCTGATTCTTTTAAAAAGTTTCTCTCTGGATCCAATAAGAGGGGATTAGAATCAGTCTAATTGACCAATGGTGGATTTCATCCTAAGTCCAGCAGATTATGCCGAGTTAATTTCATCAGAAGAGTATTAGAACAGGACGTTATTATCATTAGTTTCTTTCCTTCCAGAATTGAAAGACAATAAATTTTATTTTTGCTGACAAATTGTTTCTTATTAGACAACTCAACCTTCCATATAATGTCAACAAGCAATATTGTAATTAGTTGTAAATGTTCAAATGGGTACGCCGTGTACTACTTAAATTTTCTCTACTACATCATCTTAAAATTAAAAAGAAGCGATTATATAAGTTAATATTACTAAACAAATTCGTTTCAAGACCTTATTTATTTACAGAAAATATAATTGCGGGTTGAAAAACGGCCCTATTCTCATACATGAAAAGTACGAGTACGTTTCGTTCTCTCCAATACGTGCGCCTCGTCGCTTCACTCGCTGAACATGGAAGAGGTTGGCAATGCCATCAGAAGAGGTTGGTAACGTACGTTTTCGTAGCTCCTTGGAAGTTTCGTTTACACATTCGACGATCCGACGCCGTCGCAGTCAGCAGCCATGGTGCTCGCGAAGCGCTTCCTGCAGCAACGGGCCTTCGAGGGCGAGCCCAAGTTGACCGATTTCGAGCTGGTCACCGAGGAACTTCCGCCGGTCAACGATGGAGAAGTTCTCGCCCAAGCTGAGTACCTCAGCGTCGACCCGTATATGTACGTATTAATGGGAACTATTCTGTTAAGTAAGTGCCCTGCGTATCATCAGCGAGCCGTAGCCAGGATGGGATACAAGTTGTCCTTGCCCAGGGCAGTAAAATTCTTCACTCATAAAAGCAGTCGAGTCTATTTTTTAATTTTTTTAGGTTATTAAATTAATAGTTCGTTGCTATGTGTAAGGAAACAAACAAACAGAGTTGTCAATGAGATAATCATGAAAATGAATTAGAAAGATTGTCCAGGCGAACTAATGCGAAAAAGGGACAGTTTGACCCTCAAGTTCATAAATAGAAAAGATAGTGAAACAACGTAATCTGAAGATCCAAATAATAATCCTTTTATTATTAATCTTCAAGGTCCTAAAATTTACAGTTTCTGAATAGTAATGCACGACGGTAAATTATGAATCACACTAACAAGTGTGACACAATGCATACGCTCCTTGTGATTTTTTCAATAAATAATTTTCCTATTCTTACTTTTTATCTTCAAATCTGTTTGATGTGTCCCTGGAGGACACATCAATGATCAACTGATCTGAAGCTACTTCAGTCTTACCAATTTTTGCCTACAGATGGTGCTAAAAGCAGTACGCGGTTTTTCTATAAACATAGGATGATTTATGCGATATTTCAATACACAGAATATGTAAAGAGATGGGGAGCCGCTTCACAGCCTCTCCGGCTTCAACCGACGTACTTCATGTACTAGTTTGCACAATATTAGAGAGAATTTAAACACATCCGGATATTCAAACTTTCACCTTGTTGCATCTCATTACAACAGATATATCAAGATTTTTTTTTAAATATTGCATCTATTTCAACTACACCTTCATCGTGTTAAGTTTTAGTTGGCCACCGTTAAAATTGTCATATTTTGCCAGTTTAAAAATGTTCCTCAACACTTCTCGCTTGCCATGCAGCATGGTGGGCAGTGTCTGGCCTGGCTTTTTAAAGGGCAGTGTCGTGGTCATGTGATTCTTCACGTGTCTGGTGCTGGGCATACCGATCACCCAAGCCACTCACCCACGTCCTCGCCCCCACAATTTGTGTGACCCGGCAGGCGTGTGTACCCTCGCCGTCTGGGGCAGACGATGATGGGCAGCCAGGCGGCGGTGGTGCTGGAGGCGAAGGCGGCCGGCTGGGCCAAGGGGGAGCGCTTCGTGGCCGACCTGGGCTGGTGCACGCACAGCGTCTTCAACCCGGGCATCTTGGAGAAGGCGGCCTTCTTCCCCACGACCAAGCTGCCCGACCTGGGCCAGCTCCCGTCCTCGCTGGGGCTGGGCGTGATCGGCATGCCGGGCAACGCCGCGTACTTCGCGCTGCTGGAGGTGTGCCGCCCCAAGGAAGGCGAAACGGTACGTGCGAGTGCACTCGCCACTTGCAGGTGGGCAGGGCCTTTCAACTCCCATACAACGCGGTGGGGACCATTACAGTGGGGCGCTGTCCAGTTGCACCTTCTTAAGACGGCTCCACACACGGTGGCGATGGTATAGCGGTTAGCGTATCGGACTGTTATACCCAAGTTTGCGGGTTCGAACCCCATCGAAGCCGTGGATTTTTAAGGGCGAAAAAATCCTTCGTACGCCTTCCTTCGGAGGGGAAGTAAAGCCGGCTGTCCCATGTTAGTAGATTTACTGCATTAAAAGATCCTCAAGCCTAAATGACGCCTCTGAGCTAAATTCAAATCGCCTGTTTCGTCACCCAAATAATACCTTCTTTCTCCTATGGTTGGTGAAAGGAACGTAGAGGAATTTGCGTGGTCAGACGGAAGAGCAGGCCTCGTGGCCTGAGTCTCGCCACGTAAAAGAAGGCAAATTCAATTCAATTCACATTCGGCATTCGCCGAGCAGCGAGCTAGTGCTCGCCCAATCCCGAGCAGCTGACGTGTTTAGCGAATGTTCCCTCCCTTTGATGCGTCCAAAAGACGTTTTCTTATGTTAATTTTTAAAAATTAACCCAAATTTTTGTGTGCCAAAGTTATCGAGCCTAACCTGCAGCTGTTCCCGGCGACACTAGCGCCTCCTGTAGTAGCACCCTTCAGCGTTGTCCGCGGTTTTGATGGAGAGTTTAATTGCCCTGCAGTTGAGTTAGTATTGATTCCGGGCGCGACGGCTATGAAGTCATTTGCGCCGTAACTTTAGGGCAGCCATATCAAGTTGCGCCTGCACGAGCTACTTGCCCACCTGGAAAGCCTGGCGCTCCTGCTGACACGGGCAACTTCCCCTGACTCCGCTCTCATTTTCCCTCCCAATCCTTAAGGGGTGTACATGTGCAAACTGAAGCAGGGAATGAATGAGCAAAGCGCGCTCGAAATATCACGACGAATGGGGAGCTGCGTTGCAATTCAGGTTGCAATAATTATAAATAATTGTCACGTCCAGTACTGGCAAATACAAGCGACTCTGATAGTTCTCTCACCACGTGCTGTCGAATGTCGTATGACCTGCTCGGAAACAATCAGCTTGGGAGGATTTGTTTACTTTCTCACACTCAGGGTTCAGCGTTGCCGCTCGTCTGACTCACACGAAGTCGCGGATGCGATAAGGTCCGGCTTTGGCGAAAGCTAAGAACGTGATATCAAGACGTATTGTAACTTATTGTATTAACACCAGCAGGAACACTGGCGCCTTGCAGGCACCGCGTCGCAGGATTAGGGCGCCAGAGAATACTGGGTGTACAATGAATAGGCGGTAGCCAGGGGCGGAGGCATTTTGGGAACTTTCACAAATCCATGGGAAGGGAAGCCCAAAATGCGCGGCGGCGTGACAGTCACGTGGCATGAAGTGCCGCGCGAAAGAGAGATGTCTGTGTTTCACGTGATCTGGAAGGTATATAAGTGAGAGCGAAAAGCGCGTGGGTGGGTTTTGAGCTGAGTGAAAACCTCGTGCGAATGCACAAAACTTGCAACCATGGCCGTGCGGAGACGAGCTATGCTTGTAGGGCAACCCATATGTTGGGATGTCGCTGTGGACCATTTTTTCCACGGGTGACTGCGGTCGCCGGGGCTCTACGTTGTGCGCATAAGCTCGCTGAGGAGTGGCGAGGGCCACGAGTCAGGCACATTTGCATCATTTAAGGGTCGCTCCTGCGATCGGGGGATAGGGTCTATCAGAGCTGTATATAACTGATCAAACTATTTATTTGTAAATACTTATTAATAATCTGTAAATATCTGAAGCTCGTGTCTGTGATTGCTGTTGTGTTCCCACGACGTCACAGCCAGGAAGTAAGTGTTAATGTTTTGCGATTTCACTTATCTGTGATGTAGGTGCTGGCATGTACTTCTAAGCACGTGTGTGGCAACAGCACATTGAACTGTCAGAGTCACGTATACGCTGCCGGACCTGCAGTCAGACACTTCACTCAAGCCTTGCAGCTGGAATTCATTGTAATAATGGATTCTTTTATTTATTTACAGGTAGTTATCAGTAGTGCGGCGGGAGCAGTAGGCTCCACAGCGGGTCAGATCGCTAAAATCAAGGGTTGCCGTGTGGTCGGATTCGCGGGAGCCGACGACAAAGTGAAGTGGCTCAAAGAGGATCTCGGTTTCGACGCCGCTTTCAATTACAAAACTACAGACATCGTTGAAGCCCTAAAGGAAGGAGCTCCGAAGGGCGTAGACTGCTACTTCGACAATGTCGGCGGAGAGTTCAGTAACCAAATCATGGCACAAATGAATATGAAAGGCCGAGTTGTAGTTTGCGGCACTATCTCTACGTACAACACTGATCCAAAGACATTGCCCAGAGAAGAAGTCAGGAAATCAATTTTAATCACTAATCAAATTAGAAGAGAAGATTTTACTATCACACAGTGGAGAAGTAGGTGGATGGAAGGTATCTCGCAGAATTTGCAGTGGGTTCGCGAAAATAAACTAAAGTATAAGGAAACTGTCATTGAAGGGTTTGAAAGCTTGCCGTCTGCCTTAATTGGAATATTCCACGGGCAATACACTGGAAAACCTGTGGTAAAAGTTTAAAAGGTACTTCCATAATGACTTCATATACCTCAGCTTTAGTAAAAACCAGCATCTTTTAAAAAGCATTTAAATATCAAAGTTAAAATTTTTCGATGAACCAACTGTAGTTGTTTCTTTCATCTGTACTTATTCAGGACACCCATTCACAATAGTATGGACGTTGATAAGGCGACGGTCATTGATTTAACTTCGGCTCTGGAAAAACTTTAAGTCACATTCACCAACATCTACAACATTGTGAGAATTTCGTGTTTGGAAAGTGGGTTTGTACTAATATTTTCTAATCTTATTTAGAGAGAAAAGGTAAACATTATATTTCTTACAATAATTTTTTCATATACATAATAAATATGTACATTATTAATATATAACAAAATATTATCATCGATGAGCTCTCTTGAAATCCCTGTAGATGTGGAACTTCTTTCCAATTTTCACGTTGCAGTTTTTAAATAAATTTTTTTAACCAGTATTAGTAATAGGTAATGTTTATTGGCAATAATTTGGAAAAATGTCAAATACTCTCGGTCTCATCTATTGGATGAGATTATATTTGATTGCACGTATCATACCTGAAGTGATGACGTGTCGGAAAGTGTAAGCCACTAAAATCCCGATTCATCATTAGAAAAGTAAATGCCATAGTTATGGAGAAGGGTATATAAATGTGGTTTGCATGAGATTATATAATTAAACACATTCAACACGAACGATTGAAGTGACTTATTTTGTCTTTTGCTTTAACCAGACATCTTTTTAGGTACGTTCAAAATTCATAAATTATATCATGTCCTTTAGACTGAAAATTAAACAATTTCTAACCCGCATTACCTTACGTTAAAAATTGTTGCTATGTTTATATAGTTAATCTTCAATTTTACAGAATTTTTGTCTGGTTTCTATATCTGGCACTAGAGATATGCACACTTCTGCGTACAATTGCATATGGCAATTCACTTCTGGTACAATGGCATCTACAGTTCTTCAAATTAGTTTCCCAAAGAATCCACTATATGCTGCCAATGTCGCGGAAGGTGCCCAAATATTCTCTACATTGGTCTGCAAACATATATTGATTGATTAATTGTTTCGTGTTTCCGGGAACGTCAACTGCTTTGGTCATTAGTCCCGTTAGTGTAGTGCATGTTTTTCACGGGAGATTGCGGTGATCTTACCCCGCTGGATGGAGAGATCCGGCGCCGACCTACCGTCGGCTAGTGGGGTTTTCCCCTAACCAGGACTCTCCAACCAACGGGGCACCGCCTCAGCCAAGACAAGCTCTAAGCTCCCGATCGGTCTCCCGGAATATGTGGTAGTGTAGTGCATGTTAGTGTAAGTGTGTGAGTAAGGGGAGAGGATAGGACAAGGAAGAGGAAGGACAGATCGCGCGCGGTCCGTGCCCCGTCTGGTAGGGTACTGCTCCGGCATTCGCCTAGTGTTGATCGGAAAAACCACGGAAAACTACCGATCAGAGCAGCCGGCTGCTAGAATTCTCCTCCAGACAGCGACTGAATTCGACCTAAGCTGAAAAGCTAGTGTCGAATATCCTGCCGCCGTCAGGACTCCAACCTAGGACCTCCCAGTCAGAGGCACTGCCGTGACATCAGTTGACGCACTGAGCTACCGCTCCCGGTGCAAACATATAAACACACCATCTGACTTCATTGCCGTGCCAATACGTTCACGTATCACGTCATATTTGAGGAAAACACTCTCTTTACTTACCTTGTGGAATATACGTTTATACAGACTAGTCTTGCCACGTAAAGTAAGGCATTAACTAAGTAACTAACTACCAGAAAGTAATATCTCCTCCAAGAGCAATCATGCATACCGATGTAAGTCAAACGCATTTTCTTCTCGCCCTGCAACCGCCGTTCGACCGATCAATGATCACCATGGGGACTTTACATACAACCTTCACACGCTAAATCTCTCGCACTGGCGGCGTGGACACGCGCACACGCACATACACTTTCGCGTATGTATGGTATGGGGTTTACTTTTATGTTCAGCTTCCGGGTCAATGACCCCCATCTCGATCGGGTTTTTGTCCAGTTTTCCTGATCCATTGAGCAAATGCTGAGATGGCCCTTTGATTTGCTTCTGGACGTAAATGTAGCTTCACCATGCGAACTTTTTGTTGAGGTTTCCTTTTGCTTGTAGTGGTCGTAGCAATAAAGAAAAATCAAATCAGTTCGTTCGTTTAACGTTACAAATAAATTTTCTATAATTCGGAAACCAAAATAAACAGTTTTTGAAATGTTAATCGCTCGCTTTTTTAAATTTATAATTATTATTATTTATAATTATGATTATTATTGCTATTATTTTTTCATCTTTCAACTATTAATAGTTAAATTGTTGGGAAGGGATTCTGAAACTCAAGAAAGCGTGCGCAGATAATTTTCTTCCCTATACGTCACATACAGTTTTTGAGTGTTTTTGACTAAACAAATAAATATCAACTTACGTATCGTTAATAAGAATTCAATAAACTAATACATTTTAACGTCTTAATAATACAAGAACGCTGTAAAATAACAGTTATTAACAATATCGATTTTGAATAATTATAATATTCTTCGATTCGTATGACTTGGCAGACTATAAAGGGGAGTGCATCCTTTTTAAGTTTCTGAATCGTGTTCTAAATAACAATCTTATCTAGGCAACCGCGTAGATACGATAAAAGTACGTAGTAATTAAGCTGTTGTGGTGCTATGACGTCATGTTGCCACATACGGCATCTATAGACCTTTGAAATTGTCAGCCAAAGAATCCACTGCTCGCGGAAGACGTTAGTTATTCTTAGCCCTCCCACGAGACAATTTTGAGTACACCTTCAGATCCCATTCCTGTGCGTCTTCCCACAACACATCGTATTTTACGGAACACATTCTCTTTCGGAATACTCCCTTCACAAACTGAATGATTGATTAGCGATTACGGGCGGGTCAACTGTTAAGGTCGTAAGTCCTGTAAGTGTGGTGCATGATTTTACTGCGGGAGATAGGGTGGGCTTTCACACTCCTGGCTGGCGACATCCAGCGCCGACCTCTGACGGTATACGTGGATTTTCCATACCAGATATCTCCCGTATGGGAGACTTCGCCTAGGTCCGACCAGTCTATAAGCTGCAGACTGGTCTCCCGACAAGTGTTCTAGAGTAGGGCATGTGAGTAAGTGTGTGTAAGTAAAGAATGAAAGGACAAGGAAGAGGAAGGAAAGATCGCGGGCCGTCCGTGGCCCCCTTGTAGGATACTGTTCCCGCATTCACCTATTGATCGGAGAAACCATGGGAAACTACCCATCAGAGCATCCGACCGCATGAATTCTCGTCCACATGGCGTCTGAATTTGACCTACCTATGTAGCAAGAGCCGTAAATTCTACCACCATCAGAGCTCGGAATCCTAGGACCTCCCGGTCAAAGGCACTGCAGGTCATCAGTTGATGCTCTGACCCACCTTTACCAGTACTTCATTAAAATACTGGAGACAGTCGTGTCTCATCCAAGAACGAATAACTACGCCGTCCCCCCCTCCGGATATCCCAGTCAGAGGCACTGCAGTGTCATGAGCTGATGCCCTGACTCATATTTGCCAGTACATCATTAAAATACTGGAGACAGTCGTGCCTCATCTAAGAACGAATAACTACGCCAGTCACCCCCGCCGGACATCCCGGTGAGAGGCACTGCAGTGTCATCAGCTGATGCCCTGAGCTACCTTTGGCGGTACACTCTTCATAAAGAATTACAGGAAAAAGTCGAATCTCGTGCAAGAACGAATACCTATGCCAGTCAACGCATTTTCCTCTCGCCCTGCACCCGTTTGACCGATCGATGATCGCCTCAGGCACTTTGCATGCAGCCTTCACAAGCAATATCTCTCGCCTCGCCTCGCCTCGCCTCGCCTCGCCCAAGCAGAGCACGGGGATCAATGGCGATGAATAATGGGCGTTTTTGCGGCGTAACTCACACGAACTCTATTACACCTTCGTAATGCATTTGGCATTCACCCTTATGAGTATGTTTCGTTTACGTTTGAAGCAGAATATACTATACTGCGTTCCCTTTTACTGTCCCAGATTATACCCAATTTTTAAATTTGAGTATAATTGTAAGGTAGATGTATTCGAATATTGGACTTTTAATTAATGTTGTGCTAATTCTATTCATGAAATATCTCTATTAATATTTATGCTGTTAATGTTTCTATCAGGCAAACTCCACAATAAATATACTGACAAAAAATGATATACTATTTTCTTGCGTCCGTTTCGTAAAATGTGTAACTGATATTCCAAAAAATTGGAATATCGGCCTGTCTGAGTGCTAGCGCGTTGGTGGGGGGTGAGGATAGAAGCCAAAAAGGGATAGGTGCCCACCCCGGGGACTAGTTCCCCTGATGAAGCAAGAACATGTGGTGTGGTAGACCATATGGGGTTGGTTGGTACTGTGCCTCAAAACAAAAGCTATATTTCGAAGGCCTGTGTGCCGCAGAACAAAAGCTATATTTCGAAGGCCACCAGCGGGGCTCCGCCCCAGCCGGGAAAACCTTTAAGTTCCCGACTGCTCTCCCGTAATATGTAGAGTTATTTCTGTAATTTTGTAGTAAAATTTACCCATTGAAATTGTTAAGATAATTTGGAAATCGAAACGATTTAATAATGAGCTATTGGATTTGTACAGACCAACAAACTCATAGAATAACATATTTCAGTCTGAAATTCATTGAAAGAACCAAATGTAAACTCCGTAAATATCTATAAATGCACATCCTCATTTTGTCCGCTTGCCTACGAATCTTCAGTAGGTAGAGGTTTAAAACAAGGTGTTACGTTAAACACACACACAACAAACGAACCTTTCACACTCACAGAAATAATGCATTCACGCACGCACAAATTTAAAACACATGACAACGTACGTTCGAGCACAATCAAAATTACACATCCCTTTCATGCAGACCATTAACATAGGCGTTCTAAGCTACACGTACCCACACACCATACATACGCGTATGCAACACAGACGCTCATATTCATATCCATACCCTTACATTCACACAAACACAAGCACGCGTGCACACATCCACATGTGGACGTACACGCACGTTTATGCATGCTCACGTCCAAATGAACACTCAGATGGTTGGTTGGTTAGTGGTTCCGGGCAGGTCAACAGCTCAGGTCATTTGTCCCATAAGTGTATAGTGCATATTTTTTTCCTTGGCGGTGATCTTCCCCTGCTGGATGGCGAGATCCGGCGTCGACCTACCGTCGGCTGACGAGGTTTCCTCTAACCAGGACTCTCCCACCAGCGGGGCACCGCCCCAGCGGGGAAAAGCTCTAAGCTCCCGACTGCTCTCCCGTAATATGTAGTAGTGTAGTGCGTGTGTAGTGTAAGTGTGTGTGTGTGTGTGTGTGTGTGTGTGTGTAAGGAGAGAGAATAGGACAAGGAAGAGGAAGGAAAGATCGCGCGCGGCCCGTGGATCGCGTACTGCTCCGGCATTCGCTAGGTGTTGAAAACTACCGATCAGAGGAGCCAGCCACTAGAATTCTCCTCCAGACAGCAACTGAATTCGACCTAGCTGAAAAGCTAGTGTCGAAAATCCTGCCGCCGTCAGAACTCGAACCTAGGTCCTCCCGGTCAGAGACGCTGCAGCGACATCAGTTGATGCACTGAGCTACCGCTCCCGGTGCTCGGAAGCCCCCCCCCCCACTCACACACACACACACATGCTGACGAGGCCATATTTACCCACCGCTCTCCACCCAGCCGAGGGGCCGTGACGGCTGCTCTCAACGAGGTGCCGCCCCGGGCGGGGGCTGAGGGCGCGGCGCCGAGCGGTCGTTAGCACGTGCAGTTGGCCCCAGCCACCACAGCGCGCGCCGTGCCGCACCCTGCCCCGCCGTTGCGCTGCTCTGCGCTGCGCTGTGCTCTGCTGTGCTGCTCTGCAGTGGCACATAGGCCGCGGAATTAACAGCACAGAAACCGACGGAGGCACCATCCCTCCCCGACTAGTTGATTGATTGATTGATTAGAGAATCCGGGCGCCTTATCTGCTAAGGTCAATCGTCCCGTAATTGTATAGCAAGTTTCCCTCGAGTGGCGGCCGCGATCGCCCGCTGAATGGTGAGATCAGTCACTGACCAATACATCAAACGAAGATATGTGATATGACGTACGAATGTTAGAAAATGCATACAGTATAAGCAACACGTGGGAGGAAGGAGCAACATTATAATTCCGAAACATGGTACGATCTAGGGAGTGAAAATACCTGGGATGTCGTTCAAGTGAGGGGTAGACATTTGAGAGCAGAAAAGATTTATTTCTAATCCTGGACCGACGAAATAGCGAAAAAAATGTCTAAAATAATTCATTTACACGTATTACTACACAACATATAAAATCAACAAGATCATTAGCGAAAGAGCTATTAAAAGTAGGTCAGATCGTAAAAGTGGATAGATGTTGACGGAATGATATCAACGGATACACGAGTGAGCTACAGTGAGCTTGATTACCCATGCAATAATGTTAAAGAACGAATGAGTAAAATAGAAAAGAAAAGAGCACCCCCCCCCCAAAAAAGGACTGAAGGACTGTGTGTGTGTGTGAGAGGGGAGGAGCGCAATTCCTGGTGTGAATGGACTGGGCCATGGAAACGCGCTGAGGTCGTTGACAGAAGAATGAATGAATGAAATACGAAACGCGAGGCCAGAGAGATGAACTACGAAACACAAAACCTGATGCATCCCTTGATACATTAGCCGCATGGAGGGCCGTAATCGGCAATGCACTGCTCTACCCTCGTTTCACCGAATAAAAAGATGGGGCGCTAGGGATTTAGCGAGGTAAACGTGTGCGATGATCAATCCTCTGTATCTGCACATACACGGCGGGCAGTTGTTAATGGCCTCAAAGGCTATTATACACATCTGGCCTTTTAAAAATTACTAATACCATTATAATTATTTAACTATTCATTAAATACCAATTTTGTTTGTATATTATTAAAATATTCATTAGGGAATTTGTGAATTTATATCTTTACTAATTTAAGGGATCAGATAAACACTTTTCCGGAGGACTATGAAACTAAACAATGACGACTAAGATCGTCCACTTCCTACGTATGTTGTAAATGTTGTATAAATTAAATAATCTTTAAATGTTTGCTCATGCGAAGAACGAAGTTTTCAAATTTCAATAGAATTAGTTTTTGAGATCAATACGTTATTTGTGTTGAACATTTGCATTTATTTTATTATAACTAACATGAAGGTTGCCTATTGATCACACATTATAACGACGAACGTGAAGGCAGCTTATTGAGCTGAGGATCATAAAAGGAACCGACGCCTTACAGGAGTGGAAACCTAGGACAGATAATGCCAAATAAAGATATTTTAGTAGAATTAGAAGTGTTAAACATTTTTAAGGTGTAGTTATGGATGGGGGCAAATTCTGTTATTAGACAAGAATTCTACACGACGAAGTCTTACAAGTCAGAATGGTCAACTATTAAAGTGTTCTGTATTTTTATGTACCCAGAATTTCTCAGCAAAAGGGTTCCCATGGTGCTAAATCAATTGTTTAAGATCTTTTCGAGTTCTTTAAAAGTTTGCCATCGACAATATTTGTATTGCAAGAGCAATTGCTTATGCGTCGGAATATAAATAGAGCAGTCAGATGTTCCCAAGAGTTTGGTTCTAATATTTACTGTAATATAATACCATACTACACTATCTACTCTGTTTAAACATCCCATTTCGTGTATTCCTCTTGAATATTTCGAGTATATTGCCCCGATACCCTACATTCAATAGTCAACAAATTGCTCATGTTAAATTTGAGTGCGATAAATGTTTGATATTGAGATAATATTTTCGATACTACGTATAATGTACGAAATATGGGAAATAAATGAACATGGTCGTTTCGATTGCTTTTGATTCAAATTACTAAACAATTGTGCACGACATAATTTTTCATCAAATACTCTGACAATGAAAAAATTTAGACAATTAGTGTAATTGCGATTGCAGCTATGGTTATGAGGAAGATAATTTTTAATTGAAGATGTAATTTTGAAAGTTGAAAAATTATGATACATCCTTAAAACGCGCGAGATTAGATAAATTTATCAGAACAAATTTAAAAACTTTCTTTGGACCAACTATTTAAAGTCATGACCAGTTTCAAAAATCTTTATGTATACACTTTCTACAAATCACCGGACACAAATACAAAACCTTGTATACACACCCAACGAAACACGGAACACTAACTTTATGCACACACCTTATATACCACCAAACTCAATACTTTATGTATCCAGCAGTTTGTGCACAACTTTACGTAGGCCCGACGAAATGTACCACCCGTCTATACGAAAGGCGTGAAAGAGGAAGGCTTTTAAAGAACTTGGTTCAATCTCCTTCAACGCGACCTCTAAGAGAGCGCGCAAAATTCCTCTGCCGTCGCCCATCATGGAGACGGTCCACTCGCCTCCGCCCTTTCGTCCTGGGTTCAACGCCCGTGGCCGGCACGCGGCTTTTTCTCTCCCCTCCGCGCCTGAAAGGCGAAGCGGTGAGGGAGCGGGGCGGCACGTCCGCCGGGGGTTAGGGGCGCGGGTGGGGGTGGGGGCGGGGGAGCGAGCACGAGGCGCGCTCGCGCTCTCAGATGCGGGCAGCGGGCGCCATCACTTATTCAGCCGTCGGGCCCGTTTACGACGCCTATCTGCCGCGCGTTGCGGCGCGTTGGTGCCGCCTAGCGAAGGCACAGGCTGCGGCGAAGTGGTTGAGAAGGCGGGGGGGAGGGTAAGGCTGTAGCCGTAATGGTAGGCCTAGTGGTAGTGCCTTTTGTGGAGGTGGCGACGGCTGTAGTCCGGGTTGTCGCAGTGGTAATGATAATGATGGTGGAGGTCCTAGTAGTAATAGTAGTGGTGGTGATGGTGGTAATGGTAGTGGTAGGGGGTAATGGCGTTGAAATTGATAGTGAAGGTGGTAGTGGTAATGGAGGTGGAAGTGATAGTGGAAGTGGTAAGGATGATGGAAGAGGTGACTGATTGATTGATTGTTAGTGATTCCGGGCGCGTCAACTGAGATCATTAGTCCCGTAAGTGTAGGGTATGTTTTTCATCGAGAGGAGGCGGTGATCTTCCTCCACTTGATGGCGAGATCCGGCGCCGACCTACCGACGACTAGCGGGTATTTCCCTAAACAGGTATCTCCCACCACAAGTGGAAGTAGGAACAAGTTCTTTTTTTTTAAATTTATTTTCTTCCTGTTCAACATACATACATGCTTTTCAGGGTTGTGAATAGAAACATACATAACATTTGGTTTATTTCCTAAGTGTGGGTGCTCTGAACTGTGTAGGTGAACTGTGGGTGACAACTATGGATTGTTACACGAATACTATTTTTAATCCAATTTCTGGCCTTACACATAATTTCAATAAACAGACCATAATCGACACATACAACTTCAAAACCTTATGCAAAATTCTGCTGAAACTAGAACATCAATCGGGTGTTATTTTTCGGCGCTGCTGAGACATAAAGACGACTTGCAAAAGAACAATATATAAAGTTATGTAAAGTTGTAAGAAATTTGAGAGAGTTAAGAACTTTTCAGTCAAAAGGAAAAACGTAATTCCATGGCGAATTATTATGCTTTATTAACTGAGCGATTTATCTCGACGAATATCTCGAAGTCACAACCAGAATACGATAAGAAGAAAACTCACGTTAGTCCAAATTATAAACTATTAATTGACAACTATTAATTGTATAAAAGTGGATTTGAGATCCAATATCGAATGGCGAAATGACACTGAGTCCAACAAAAGAATGCTTAATTAAAAATATGATTAAGATATGAATAAATCGTTTATTTATTAGTTCATCTGATTCGGTTAGCAATAGTGAAGTGGATTTGTTGAAACAATCTCTGAATATTGCTTTGTTGGGAACCAGTTACCACTCAAAAGATTTGCGAGGTCAGAGCACATGGTTGGTGTATTTTAATAGTGATAATCCCATAATTATTTCTTCAAAATGTGGAAACAATCATGAGTGGATTCATACTAGTATTTACGGAGGTGTATAGATATCAATGTAATAGTACAATAAATTAGGCTTTCTCCATTTCCACACATTTGAAACTCACATGTGAAACATTTCACTCTCACATGTGAAACGTATTCTATAATTTATTTCTTTTAGAGTTTTAAGCTACCATATACTAAAATGTAACCACCATGAAATGAGCCCTTAACAATCGCAGCACGGAGTGTGTGTGTGGGGGGGAGGTGAACCAAACATTGAGGGAGCTCCTCTCCCATCAGCAGGCTGTAGGGTGTGGGAAATTTGAAGATTGGCCGACCAGCCAAACTTTCAAATATTTTCATTTTGAACATACATTCGTATTGAGAAGGAGAGACATCGCAATTTTTGCCATCATGTTATTTTTCTATCAGATAACAGTGGATATCAGTAATCAGTTTAAGGGAATTTATTTTAAGCTAGCGAACTTTAATCCATGATGTTTGCTTGCATGTAACATTTACAATGTTCTATTGTCTTTTACCAAACTAATTTCTAAAATCCTCAGCGAACCTTAAGAATGAAATAGATAAATAATTATAATTATATTGATTTTCAAATATCTTAAATTTTAAGACAATCAGTTAAATACTTTTTTTAAATAATTAGTAAATCGTTTGTTTATACAAATATTTTTTTGTATTTTAAGCACTGTATCTATTATTTCTATAAAATACAATTTACTAATTATTTAAAAAAATATTTAACTTTTTGTCTTAAAATTTAAGATACTGAAAATCAACAGAATTTTACTAACAGACAATCAACGAACTAGTAAACACTATAATAAATAATTAGAGTTTGTTATCGCGACATTAACCAATTTGTAATTACCTGATATCTCCTAGATATTTGATTAAGCTTTATGAAGCACAATTTTGATTTTGCTAAGCAGGATGCTCCCATTCCTCCATTTTCCTGTCAAACACATGGCAGATTTTCTTGGCTGCCCAGGAATTTGCATGTGTCGGAACAACATTAAAAGGGCGGTAACTCAAAACAGCATTCAAGTGGCTTAAGTTTATATCTCTCTGACCCTATTAAATATTTATATCATGTAAATAACTGCAAGCAATGCTGATTGTACCAAACGGAGTCAGAAATAAACAGAAGAGGAACTCGAGTGCAGGAGAAATCGGACGATTGGCGGTGACACGAGGGCTGCAAATGACAAAAGAACCTTTAGATAGGAAGCCGATTCGTGGCTCAGGAGTGTGATCGCAGCTTGCGGCGAAAGGCGTGAGATGTAGGGGGCGTGCCGGGGCTGCGCGAGCGTGAGACCAGGTCGAGGGCGGCGGCGGCGGCGGCGGCGGTGGCGGTGTCTGGCAGTGAGGGTGAGGGTGGTGGGGTGAGGGTGGTGGGGTGAGGGTGGGGGTGAGGGTGGGGTCCGCGGTCCGCAATCGCGGCACGACGCGGCACTGCGCTGACCTTTACGGCCGGGGCGCGGCGCCGGGCGCGGTGCCCGGCACGGTGCGGGTCGGGCGGGGGGCGTGGCGGGGTGAAGGGGCGGGGCGAGGGCGGAGAAAGGCCGTGCCTTCAGGCGGCGCGGGGCGACTCGAGCGGAAAAGCGCCGGCGGGACGGTGTCCCATGTTGGCGGGAGTGAGAGAGAAAGGAAAGAGGTTGGGCGAGGAAGTGAAGGGACAAAGGAGGTTTGGAAAATGGCGAAGAGATGGGGATGGAAAAGATTTGATTCGACTTCAAGTGTAGGTGACCAGATGAGGGCAACGGGTAGTAAGGACCAAATACGGGCAAGGGATTAGTCGGCGGGGTTGAGGAGTGGAGGTTTGGGAGAGGGGTTTGAGGACATGGGGTTGAGATGACGGGGTTGAGATGACAGGGTTGAGATGACAGGGTTGAGATGACAGGGTTGAGATGACAGGGTTGAGATGACGGGGTTGAGATGACGGGGTTGAGATGACGGGGTTGAGATGACGGGGTTGAGATGACGGGGTTGAGATGACGGGGTTGAGGTGAGGGGGTTGAGGTGAGGGGGTTGAGGTGACGGGGTGGAGGTGTCGGGGTTGAACGGAAAATGTTGAAGGGACGGGGTTGAGGTGACAGGGTTGAAGGGACGGGGTAGAGGTAATGAGAACGGGGTTGTGAGGACGGATTGGTGAGTATGCTGTAATGAGGCCGGGTAATTAGAACATGGTATAATCGAGACGATCGAGAGGTGACTCCAGGAAAAAATATGCACATTACGTCCTAAAGAAAACGAAAGGATTTGATGAAACGATAGTCTAAGAGTGGGTGGGGCGAGTAGGCAAGTGTAGGGTCGATGGCTTTTGCAAGCGCAGTGTGGAACTGCGGGAAAGGGCGGGAGACATCGCGCAGGGAAACTATCGAGCGGTGGAATGCCATCAGAGCTGTCACGATGAGTACGAGTAGGGGACGACCACGTGACACGTGATGGGTAAATGCGGGGTAGGAGATAAGGGGAGTGGCAAACAGCAGTAAGGGTGGGGCTAGCGCACAGTCAGCACAAGGAGCAAGATGAAATGGATTAGAGCTGGTTGGAGAACCGGGCGCATAAAGACTGAGGAGAAAGGACTGCTGTGACATGTAACGGAACGGAAAATGAAAAGGTGTAATATATGAGGGTGGCTTGGAACTAGTCAGTGAAGCTTCTGTGTGGCAAAAGACACCTTTGCAAGAGCACAGTAGGCGGTTGATACATTTTATGGCCTTCGTGGGAGACAGAAGTCTCTTATGGATACAAGCTACGGGAATATACAAACTATTTACTCCAACATCAATTAGAGAAATTCGAAAAGAAAGTAAAAGATTGTGAGAGAGGATGACTTCAAAGGAGGTTCATAAATTATAAATTAAATAAAAATAAAACAAATAAAGAATGAAAATCTCACGATTTAAACGACTTTTAAAGCTTAATATTGAAGGTCTATTTCAAACAAGCTCATTAGATCATGAAGCGGCATTTCGTAGCAAGACGTTGTGGACCGGTCACGTAGATAGAACAAGCAAATAAACGCGAGAAGCAGACCACTAAACTAACTAAACAATTTATATCGACCAACGGCACAGTTACTTCAAGTTGATAAGAACTACTACTCTCAAAGGTCAAAATGCCCCCATAAATGCCCCAACAGGATATGATCCATCCATATCGGCGGAGTCTTCTTCTTTTATCTTTGTAGATGTACACATAAATATTTATTCATACCAGAAAATAAACACATGCATAATTACCAGAAAATTTATGTTGTCTACACGTACATCAACGAGAGGCAAAATGAATCCCCGACACAGTGTTTATAAAATATATATCTGCAATGACAAGCACTCTTACTGATAGCGCACCACAAGATTTTCACAATGACGTACTATTGAATCAAGAAGCAAGATGGATACTGAATTTGTAATTACTTATTGATGTTCATTATCAGAATTAATGCTTAACTCGTTTATTCACAATTCATACACTACTGTTCAAGATAAATTCCTAACAAAAAAATATATTTCATTACATTAAATAAGTTACTGATTGACCTGTAAAATTTTAATGAGCTTTGGTATTGAATGATCATTTTCATGTTTGAACTTCGTGGAGTGTTAAAAGAGTGTTCTGACGCAATTCTCGAAAGGAGATAATTCCAACCGAGGATGATGAAATCAAAGGAATTGAAACCAAAGGAACAATGGGAGGAACACTCCAAATCCCACGAAGGTTACAATAAATCTTTACACAGTCGTGCTAGATTTATATTTTACATTATCATAAATTAATAACAAAATATGAAAGATTTCTAGTAATCTATAAATTAAAATAATGTTTGTGACTCAGTCACACATGATTCAGAACTATCATAAAATATTGCTTTTACGGGAATTTTGAAATGAGTATGCCAAAGACACTCTCGTACGAGTTACATACATTACTTTTTGGTATGAATTAATAGAGACCTACAAATATGTATTCTTAGGATCATTCACTTATTCTGAGATATCAGTCATGTTCATTCATGTTGTCCCACCTTTTGTAAACATTTTTGTATTCAATGGTACATTGCGCATCGCAAAGTAACAATTTCAAATCAAAAAGGGCGAACTGAACTACAAATTTTATGAGCGTTAATTTCCTCCCATTCAGTTATAATATTTCAAAAATGGATGTTGGTGAATTCTATGCTTCCTTTGGATCTCAGCATCACAGAGTCCAAGAGTCTGAGGGCGCGAGACTTGGAGTGTCGAGATGCTGATGGTAATGGAACGGGAGACGTTTTGCCATAATCGCTTGCTTCACTTTGGCGTACGCCCACCGCAATGCAATACGTACCAATCAATAAAGACCGAATGGCAGAACAGTTTCCATACAATGTAGAGAATGTCATGTCGTAAGAAGTGGTTTTCCCGCTATGGAATTATAATATTTGGAAGACGAACAGGGGCACCTCCTTCGCCTCCTACCTATGCATCTCGAAAGCCTGAAGACGTCTGAAGGACGCGAGGTTTGGACGGCCGAAGGTGACAGATGGAACGACGCACGGTGTGACCAGATGGTGAAAACGTGGCCAAAACCTCAAATGGGTTCGAATTCATTTACTAACTTGTACATGGGGGTTTTCGAGGTCGCTGATTTCATATCTGATATCAAAATTACACAAAACAATACGGCGGATCCAATATGGCGACCGAAAATGTAATTAAGACACAACTTATACAAAACATAAGAAATTAATCATAAAACCTCTAACCACAGTTATTTGCAATACGTGTTTACTTTATTTATAACTTATTGAATTACTCTATTCGTTTATATGAGTTATAGATCGTTATACGCATTTCTTATTAGTACAAAACCCCATGAACTCTTCGTGTATTTCACTATGACTCTGTTCCGCGTCGAGATGCACACGCACATTGCAAATTAGTCATAAAACCTCTAACCGCAGATATTTGCAATACGTGTTTACTTTATTTATAATTTATTGAATTACTCTATTCGTTTATATGAGTTATAAATCGTTATACGCATTTCTTAATAGTACAAAACCCCATGAACTCTTTGTATATTTCACTATGATTCTGTTCCGCGGCGAGATGCACACGCACGTAAGAAATTAGTCATAAAACCTCTAACCGCAGTTATTTGCAATACGTGTTTACTTTATTTATAACTTATTGAATTACTCTATTCGTTTATATGAGTTATAGATCGTTATACGCATTTCGTATTAGTACAAAACCCCATGAACTCTTCGTGTATTTCACTATGACTCTGTTCCGCGGCGAGATGCCCACGCACAGAAATTAGTCATAAAACCTGAAACTGCATAAATTGGCAATACGTGTTTGGTTTATTTATAACTTATTGAATTATTCTATTCATTTATACGAGTTATAAATCGTTATACGCATTTCTTATTTGTACAAAATGCTTTGAACAGAACTTTTCATATATTTCACTATGGCGCAGTTCCGCGGCGAGTTGCACACGCACATAAGAAATTAGTCATAAAACCTAAAACTGCAGAAATTTGCAATAAGTGTTTGCTTCATTCATAACTTATTTAAATACTCTATTCGACGAATAAAGTTATAAATCTTTATGCGCACTCATTATATTTGAAAAAAATCGTGAACTAAATTCTCGATTAATTTTACTAATCAGGCTACCGCGGGGTACCTTCAAGGAAAATTGAAACAATTTCTACGATCACAGAAAGAAAATCTCGTTTATTAATTCACGTGTATTCGGAAGAATTAGTTAATTATCTATACAAATATATTTCGACGAACTGATAAAACTCCATATTCCATGCGAAATTATTTTACCAGTTCCATGACGCATTCATTCTTTACTAACTATTCAGTAAACCTTATTTGGCAGCTTCCGCGCGAAAAATGCATTTTTAGAAAGATGATCAAGTAATCTTATAGCTGAATGCAATTTAAACAATTTATTATAAATGTTTCTTTCACTGAATTCTTTGAACGAATCACTTAATTTATCTAATGCAGCGTGTCGCAGAGATGCGTGTGCTCAGAAAAACAATAGTTTATAAAACTTGAATATGCGTTTATACTCGGCCATACCTTATTAACTTAAGAGGTAATGTCATATTCTAATGACTAATATTCATAATCACAAGCAATTCACAATATTTGCCGGTACAGAACTTGAGAATGGAATGATTGTTAGTTTTAAGTCCCCGCTCAGTAATGCTGGTTGCCGCTACGAGATATACACTGTGATAGAAAATATTTCATAAGACACGAATCTGCAGCGAGGCGCAACCAAATTTTCTTTTAACTGAATGATTAATATACAAGCTAAATTGTCATTAAAATTTGCAGGTGTTATATTGCGTTATATATTACTTTTAGGCTAGTTAGATTTTATATCACATTGCATGGAATATAAATAATCGTAATCCATAGTAAATTAACATAATTTTTGTGTTACTTACCACCAACAGGGACATTCATAATTGCAAAACACAGTAAAAATAGTTTTGTAGCGCGTTTTTATAACTATTGGAAAGCACAGCTTACTATCGCCTCTGACGCTAGAAGAGCACTGACCGTGTACTCCAACTTCAAACTTCCACTGCGCGCAGCAGGTACAGGGATTATCCTTCATACTTTCACAACAGATGTGCGAAACATTCCTCTTTCAAGTGGAATGGTCGGAAACCCCCAAAATAAATTTTAATTTTTGAGGTTTTGGCCACGTTTTTGCCATCTGGTCACACCGTGCGGCGATGCGAAAAGCTAGTGATGGTGGTAAGGAACCAAAGTTGAGAGGAATCCGATTACATCGAGCAGAAATCGCGACGTAGGACAACGAAAAGCAGTGCTGACTATTAATTGATATCGAGTGAAGTGATGAACAGTAAAGATTAAACGGACGGTAGTAGCGTGGGGCGAGGCAACATGTGAGTGTGTGGACACGTGTGCGGCAAAGGCAGCATGAATAAAATGAACATAGCGAGACATCGTTGGAGGGCGTAATAAACGGATTTGAAAGAGTGGAAAATTATGACGGTTGTTGATTTGGCGGCGAGTGGACATCGCCGTGCCCGGTAGAGCACGACTGCGGCGTGGATTGGACCGGCGGCCGAATAGAAGCGGCGAGGGCAAGCGCCATGGCCACGTGGCGGGCGAAACGGCCCCGACTCGTCACATCGCGCTGGTGTATTCGAAGTTAGTGAGCTCGAAGGAATCTCATACGCAAGAAAAACAGTAAGACTGTTCCAAGAAGGGACTCATTATTATGTGGTAATAGAATTAAGCAAGTTAGGAAAGGGAGTAGACGATTGTGAGAATATGAGGGAGTATGCCCTGTAGCAATAAATAAGATAATTTTATGTGAAGAATAGAAAGGGTATTTTGGAAGGGTATGTATTGTTTTATAAATAGTACGAATAAGTGTTGAAATAACGAGGTGATTATGTATCAGTGTATGCAAAGGGAGCTCCCATTAATAGTCTGAAGTGTTAATTCGAAACAGAAAGAAAAAGTGTTCATTAGCAATATTTACGTATTTAATAAGAAAATTAATCATACATAAATCTTATGAGTTATGAGAAATATAGTTAATCCGTTTGAAGAATTATCTGAGTGCAGGAGTAATATCATACTTGTCAGTGTCATGAGAAATTCATTAATGCTAAACTTTCATTAATAAAACATTTTAAACATTTAATGAAACGATATTTTATGTAATGTCCATTACCTTTTTCTTGAAATAAAGCATTCTATGTGTGGTGGTTCCGTATTTCCTCCTGCTCTCCCTAACCTATTCTTTCTTTACTCTATCCATTAAATAAGTGTTATTTTAAATGCTAGCCCTGATATGTGCGTTACGGAGTACCATCATAGAAAATTTTATAATTAGGTCGTGAGGGCGCGGACTGATCCTCTACAGGAAATCAAAACAATAATTATTATTATTAAATGAAAAAGGAAAGGAAATCGTCAATAACCCAGTTTTCATGTAAATATCAGCGTTCTGTCATTTATTGTCGCTTTCCTCTGTGATCTCCTTGCTAATAAAACAGAACACAATGCAACATAAGATAACAATGAAACAATATTCCTTACGTACTATTGCAATTAAATCTACATTCACACATCATACATTTACCTCCATTTTCATCCTAACTTCATTAATTAATTATTTACGTACTTAACGATAACGAAATTCAATAAACAAAATTTATTCTGACATACTCATTATTAAACAAAATCGTAACATTCTATCTCCACTAACTTACTATTTATTACTCGCGTGAATCAAATGTATAATATTTTATTGCATTAATATTTCATTTGCTCAAAAACCGTTTTGTGTGAATAAAATTTATAATACTTTATCTGTTAAATTTCTTTTACTCAACAAAATATTTTGCGTGGCCACGTCTTAAAAGAATTAAGCTAAAACACATATCTTGGCCTTCCCATATTAGCTCCAATGTAGAATCAATTATAATGTTTATAAGTACTTCCCTTTCGATGCACTCAGGGATCTTGCTCTGCACAATTCCATTCTCCTTTCACCAAAGTTTTTGTTCATCTACTATTAATTAATTAAATTCGCGTAGTCAACATATTCCAAAAACAAAGTTATACTGCACTGCATTTTACATTAACATTATAAAAAAACAAAACAATTCGACTCTCATGAGAACCTACATCGCGACCCTCTATCCACGACATTCAGTAGCATTCTGACCAATTTTTCCATCTCCCGTTTCTCTAAAACAAATGACGGCTTTTCTCTTATTATTTTTGCTAATTAAAATTCACTAACTCCTTGTCTACAATGCATAGTGATCTTTCTACAATGCATAGTGGTTTTGTTGTCATCTACCCGTTTCACAATTAATTTTACTGTTCTTACTTTGTCCCTTTAACATTTTTTTTTTTTTATTCAACACGTTTTTCACTGATTCTCTATACGCCATTTTAAACAGATGACCGTCTGTCCTTCGTCAATATTTCTACAAGTTTTTAAATTTATTAAGATTTCGAATTTCTATTTTGTGACACGCCAGCCGTCACGAAAATACGCCTTAAATTGTCCACAAACATTTCAAAGTCCGTTTTGGATCTTCCGCTTCCGAATATTATTAAAAATTTGCCGAAATATGCTATGGTGGAACTTAATTCATCTGTTTATTTTCACTGTTTTTATGAAAATCCCATGTTATTTTTTTAATAAATTATAAATAATGTGACGCGTTTGATCGGACCATCACATATGTTTTTACATTAAAAATCTGCTTTTCCAATGTTTGTGCATGCACTCAGAGCCCATTTGCGAAAAAGTACACCTGTCCTTTTGTATAAATTCACTGTAGAACAGGACCGAATCACTGGTCCGTCACTATATATATATATATATATATATATATATATATATATATATATATATATATATATATATGTGTGTGTGTGTGTGTGTGTGTGTGTGTGTGTGACGTTTGGGGCATTGCCACAAACCCCACAACGCCCACGCAGCATCGACGGAGATGTGAAGAGCGAAGGAATACCAGAAAGCCGATTACAGATCGCAAAAGGCGCTACCTATTAGTTGCGGCCTGAAGCGCGGCGGCGGTGCACTTTCAGACTATGCGCAGCGCGGTAGGGTTGTACCGTGACGTCACTGCAACATTTAAACGGCGGAGCAGCGATGAAACGGCCCTTCTTGAGTGAGACGCCGAGATGAGAGGTCGAGCCTTCTTGTGTGAGATGCCGAGGTGAGCAGTCGAGTCAGTAGTGGAATAGTTGAGGGAGAAGCTGTAGTTTTGGAAGTGCTAGGAAGTGGGAAATGCTAAAGTAGCGAGGCTACGTGGTGTAAGGAGATTGCAGTAAGAACTGTGAAAGTTAGAACGGATCAGAATAGTGGCTGTGGTTGCGGAACTGTGAGAACTTCTTAAAGCATTAGTGGGGCGATACGCTAACTAGCACACGCGGAAAGACTGAGCAATACGCGTGCTCGTGTCGCAAGAAGGCGGGCGAAGAAGGCTGGACCGTGGATCTGGTGGCAGATGCGAGAAGATTGGACCGTGGATCTGGTGGCAGGTGCGAGAAGATTGGTTCCAGAATCTGGTGGCAGGCGCGAAGGAGACCGAGTGGCCTTCGGAGCGGCATCGAAGCGGGCCGCGTTGCAGGAACGCGAGTGGCGGCACGGCTGAGTTTCAAAATTAGCATAAAACTGAGGTGGGAGACAGGAACAAGAAAGGTAGTGTTGGCACCAGAAACAGAAATACTAGAATTTGCATGTTCGCCTTGAAATTGAGTAACGGTGAAGTATCTCATAACCTCGTACGCCGGTAGTACATTTCAGTCCAAAGCTGTATCCAAGATAATTAATTTGTGGTCTTCATGTGTACGTAATTGACGAGGAAATCTCGTACGCGAATAGCGGTAAAACTTGTAATAATGTCTGATGGCAAACTGATTCAGGAAGTGTGAAAAAGGTGATTAAATTTCATTCACTAGTGTTAACCAAGCAAGAACTCCGTGCACGGATGCTTAAAGGAAAATATTGCTAGCTAGGCGAAAAGTGGATCCATAAGTAGATTTTTTTTAAATTTCTCTAAGAGGTCTGACCGTCAGTGGCTTGCAGGCGTTCAGACGCGCAGCCAGCAATTGAGTAATTTTGTGTTTGTTCTCTAATTTTGATGACAGTGCAAAAAGGGTTAATTTGTACAATATTTAAGAATACATAACTGTTTTACCTAATTCTGTGTCTGGGTGTGTCTTTCTCACACCCTAAAGATCCTGCCCCCCGAGATATTCAAAGCTCGAAAGAGCATTCTTCGGACGACCGCTAGGCGAGTGGTGGCGTTAGAATATATATATATATATATATATATATATATATATATATATATATATATATATATATATATATAGCATTAAGAAGTTATTATTTTGTATATGTTTATATAAATAAGGTGAATAAGTTTTAATTTACATAAAATTGAAAATCGATCTTTGCACTCTTAAGGAATATATTTTCTATAGTATTAAACTTTGTTCATATTCTTCCAATTCAATGTTCGAAGACAATTTGCAAACCTACTATAAAAATACTCATGAAATATTTCGTGTCTTACAAATTCCGCCGCGCGATTTTCATTTCATGTGGCTGGTTTGTAAACAGTCAGGTGCCAACCTGATTGTTTCATGTCATGGAAGAAAATTATGGTGCCGTGGATTGAAAATAACCACGGAGTACTGGGGTTTAATCAACACCACCTACATAGATCTATTTCGGTGGCGTTGGTTTAATTCTCGGCGCACTCAGAACGCAGCACCAAAACACGCAAAACAAGTTTTTGGAAATTTCTTTGAATCTTTTGGCCGGATCCGAAAACAAATTATCAGTTCCCCATCAGGAGACCGAATGACACCTTATGTGTCTCGATTGGTGCACGGGAAGTGTCTAGCCGTGAGAGACGGAAACCACACATCTGCACACTCGAGGAGTTACTCAATACTATAAAAGGATTTGTAATACATTTAATAACTATTCCCGAGGTACCGGAACGGCGTTCCGTCACGTTCCGTCAGACACCAAGCCCTATATAATCTATACATTGACGATCCATAAGGATTGAAGGTGGAAAGGAAGGAATTTAAGGAAGAAAGGAAGGAATTTAAGGAAGAAAGGAAGGAATTTAAGGAAGAAAGGAAGGAATTTAAGGAAGAAAGTGAAGGAATTTAAAAAATAATAGTACTTATTTATATTGAGACTGAGCTGAGGAACTGTGTTGAACAACAGACAGACCGGGATAAATAAAGAAGGGAGTTTTAGGGTCATGAACAAGTTTTGACTGTGAAAAATAACAATATTTTTCGGAAAAGAATTGAACCCAAGGCGAACATTTTTTATAATGATAATGATAATAATAATAATAATAATAATAATAATAATAATAATAATAATAATATTTATTGAGTCACAATCGTGTATGACAGGTCAAATATGATGTACACGGAGGGAATACAGTTGCATGCATCTTCTTGAGTGCAGCCTATGAAATTACATTTCCAATCAAGCCCGATATATATAATGTATGTATAGACGATTAGGTAACAGTAGTAAAATAAGCTGAATTAAAAAATTAATAAAATGTTGAATATAAAAGAAAATAACGTCTAAATTAATAGCGGAAAGGAGTGGGATCAGTACGAGTAAAAGGAAACCAGAAAATGAAATAATATTTCTAAAGTAATTGACGAACGAAGGAGACGGCAATTGTTTTTGAATTGATGGGAACGGATAGCAACAAGACGAAAGAAGGACGCTAGACTTGGTTTGGGCCGCATCGTCGATGGAGGCGAGAGGCCATGATTCGCAATTGAAAAATGTGGTTTATTTTATTAAGTGCTACGTGAACAACTGTGGATATGTCGACACCAGAGAATCGATATGGAAACATGTTTTAATGTAAAGGTGGTAATTTCTGGGGGTCGGTGGAGCACGAGCGGTTTTCTCTCGTGAAGCTGACGGCGCCGTTGCACAAGGGAAGTGAACATTTCAATTATTAGACGCATTCATACGATAAGGCCACGAATGTTCTTGTAGCAGTAAAATATATTGAGTTTCAAAAGTAAATGACCATAAAGAAAGGAATGTGCGCATATGTGAATGATTTTCCTTCATATTTACGAGTGAATGAGTTGAAGTAGTGTTGTTTTTTCGATAGAAAGGGCAGAAATATTTAGTAATTGTTATTTATTTTGTTATGTGATAGCGATTTGATATGGTCGTGGCAGAAGGTAAATGTTTTTATAAATAAAACAGAATTGTACCGGTGATTGCGGTGGCAATGTTAAATTTCAAAATTTTGTTTTTATTTCAGTTATGAGCAAGAGATGAGAATAGCTGCCAATCCTATTCCCCAAACTGCCGATAGCATCATATTTTTCCGTATGTGGCAGCTTAACGAACTAACCCACAAAATAAATTTTACCAGCTGAGAAACGGGTGATTCGTTCGTGGGCCTAGTAAATATTATCGTATATATTTTCTAGGTAATAATATTAAGAACAAATTCAATTGGAGTAAAAGGAGTTTTGTCCGGGACAAACTGGGTGCTCTCAATCGGTCTCCCGACAAGTGTAGTCTAGAGCACTGCATATGTGTGTGTGTGTGTGTGTGTGTGTGTGTGTGTGTGTGTGTGTGTGTGTGTGTGTGTGTGTACCGTTTCTTAGGGTACTGCTTCAGCATTCGCCTAGTGTTGATCGGAGAAACCACAGAAAATACTTATTAGAGCAGCTGGACACTAGAATTCGCTCCCCAGACAACGGCTGAATTCGATCTGGCTGTCAAGTTAGTGTTGAAAATCCTGCCACCGGGACTCGAACCCTAAGACTTCCCTGACAGAGGCACTACAGTGACTTCAGTTGATACCCTCAGTCATCTTTGCCGATATAATAAATAAAGGGGAATGTGAATAATATGTCAGGCGCATATAGACACAAAAATCTACTCCACTGATTTCGCTGAATTAAATCCAACATGTCGCGGCGTCGTCTATAATAATTTATGCGCTTATGACTCAGCGCCCCTGAATAGAATCTCTACATAATCCACTGCAAACTCTACGTAACCGTCAAGTATGAAGCCGTCTGTAGCTACGTATTCTCCCCCTGCAATTGTGAAATATCGACCGGAATTATTATTTGAACTTTATTTCGGACAAGTAAATCAAATTTCTCCACGACAGGATCATAGTGAACGCATGCCCAAACTTGAGGGAGAAAGTTTTAACAATAGGATACTTGACAACCATTTTCAGAGGAGGACACAAATGGGGGTTGTTAACATGCTGAAATCAAATTCAAAGCCGGAAAGTTCCTATCACTTAATATCCTGCCATTTAATTGTTTTAAAATTTTTATTGTATTTCCCTTATAGCGTAATTTTTGTATGCCCAAATATTAATTATACAAACTGTAATACTTTACAACGTGTAGTTATGATGTCAAGATTTGGAAACCAAATATATTTAGAATGCTTTTAATGTGTTTATAGTAAACACCGAAAGAACCAGATGTTTCAAATCTGATAAGGGGTGCGAGCTGCCTCAGGAAGTTAAGAGTGAGATGACGTGAACCCTTTCCACTATCCTATGTAGATAGCCACTCTTTGGTGACATCGCATCGCTCGCATATATGATCCAGACCACTTTTATTATACATGTGGGAAATAAACATTGCCTAAGCAGGGGTATAATATTACAGATAAAAAAAATTAATATCTTGCTTACTTTGGAATCAAATCTGTAGACCCAAGTAAGCCTTGGGCTCCCACAAAGTATGTAGAGTATGCATTGAAGATCTTCGTCCTTGGGTTAACGGCAAAACGCTGTCACTATCTTTTGGAATACTTTTGGTTTTGGAGAGAGTAGACAAAACATAGTATTGACTGTTACTTTTGTTAATGTGATGAGAAGGGGTACAATTCAAAACATAAAAAGAAAATTGTGTAGCGAGTTGTTCGGTCAGACATTTTACCTGTCCCCCAAGGGCCTGATGTACAAATCCCTGGGCAAGCAGACAATCTTGAACAGTTTTCATCCGTATCTGATGAAGTGTTGGAAACCGAGATAAATTATAGAGACTACCTAACAGGATCAACTGCTGCAGAATGTGTGTCTAACCAGAGTGAATTAAATGACTTAATGAGGGATCTTGCCCTCTCTAAAGAGTTAGTTGAGTTGTTGGGTTCTTGAATCCAAGAAAACCATATGATTTGTCCAGAAACATCATTCTATTGGTTCAGACAACGCTAAATAAAATTTAAATCATTTTTATCCGAAGGTGGCTACCTTGTGTATTACAATAATGCGAAAGAACTTATGCTAAAAATTGGACTTCCAACCTATGATGCAAGTGAGTTGGGACTGTTTATTGATGCTTGTAGGTGAAGTTTAAAGGATGTTCTCCTTCACAATGGAAACGTCTTTGGTTCAGTGTCTGTTGCCTATTCAATGATACTCAACGAGTCATACGCAAATCAGCAACTGATGTTATTACGAGTGAACTACAGTTAACACAATTGGCAAGTTTGTGACTAGTTCTTACTCTGCTGTTGGGTCAACTATCTGGTTTTACCAAATTCCCATGCACTCTTTGCCTACGGCATAGCTGGGCACGAGTTGATCACTGGACTAAGAAAGACTGGCCATCTCGAGAATGTTTGGAAGTCGGATCAAGAATGTTGTGCGCAAAGCCCTTGTGAGTCCTTCTAAAGTTTTGCTGTCATCTCTCCACATTAAACTCGGCTTCATAAAACGAAAGGTTTTAAATAATCAAGACTGTTTCAAGTACCGTACATATGTGAGAAATTCATAATATTATCCCAATACTACTGATGCAAAATTAAAATAAGGTATATTTAATGGTTCTGATATAATAAAATTGATTTCAGATGCAGAATTTAAAGAACACTACGAAGGGAAAGGAGAAAGCAGCATGGATATCTTTCTGTGAAGTTGTTTCAAAATTTCTTGATAAGAACAACGATCCTAATTACTGAAACATTATGGCTAACATGCTTGAAGCATACAAGGAACTTGGTTGTAACATGAGTATGAAAATTCATTTTCTGTTTTCTCGCGTAGATAATTTCTCTGAATATCTAGGATTTTTGAACGAAGTGCAAGACTAACGATTTCACTCGGATGTGCTGGAGTTAGAAAGGAAATACCTAAAGACAAACATAAAAAACTAGAGATGCTACAGAATGGCACAACATTTCTCGTAGTAAAGTTTTCAAATTGTATCTGTGTGGACTGGTAGAGTACAGTCTAGTCGCTCCTTCTTGCCTGCTTCCATCTATTGAAGACGAAAGAATTTTTATTATTTTTTTCGCAACTTTTCGGTTTCCAAATAGTTCAATCTTAATTATATTTTAAGAATATTAAAGAAGGCTACAACGTCGTCCTAAATAACAATTTTCATTGAAAAATTTCAAGCAGTGTTTAAGAAAATGGCGATTAAGCATTACGTAAATGCAAACTTTGAAGCTCTTTTTCAAGGAATTTATTGAGTTTTCAAAAAACCGCATTTAAATTCATTTGAAGAACTTACACTAACAAATGAAATAATATATAGAAATTGATGGACATGTGAATATTAATGGCGTGAGAGATATTTAAAAAAAAATACAGTTGTGTAATTTTTGAAAAACAAACGAATGCACCAAAATTAACTTTACGGCATATTAAACAGCTCAATTAGCACTATCCATTGAAAAAGTTTGAAGAACAAATTTGGAGCCATATTAGGGAAATGTTTGAGCGTTTTTAAAAATGCGGAATTTAGAGCTCATTTTTACAGAAAACTGTTGAGTTTTCGAGAAACTATTTGTCATTATTTAAATTACGTGTACTCATAAATCTAATAAAGTGAAGAAATCGCCTCTAGTATAAATATTTTCGACGTGAGAGACAAGTCAAAAAAATTATATTTTTGTAAATTTTTGAAAAAAACAAAAGTATGGAACAATATAGTATTTATGTCATCGCATAGGGTGCGTTTGGTATTATCCTTACCAAAAATTTAAAGAAAGAATTTGGAGCCGTTTATGTGAAAATCTTGTTTTTATTATTTTTGAAAATTTTAAATATTGCATGCACTTAAGCACGAAAACTACTAAAATGTTCAAAAAAATCTACATGACCTTAATGAGAGATATTCATGGACAACAAATTTCATTTGTAGGAAAAATCTCTATCTTTAATTTTATAGTTAAAGGAAGACGCCGAAAAAATTCAAACTTATGCAATTTTCGAAACTTCAGAGTTAACCGTGGAAATCGGACCTACGCCACTTTTAATGGTGTATTTTACTCTGTTCTTATAAGAAGTTTAAAGAAAAAATTTGGAACCGTTTTTGAGAAAATTTAGAAAATATCCGGGGCTTCATGTAAGGTACCCCCAAATTTTAAAGAATATTTTTCAAAATTTCAAAACTTCAACTAGAGCCAGGTGGACGGGGTTTCTTCAAATTGGAAAATATCATAAGTGAAGTTTAGGCGCTAGGTTTGTTTACATACGACAGACGGACACACAGACAAGCGGACGGACTTTTTCGGTATTAGGGAACCCCAAAACGTGTATTTCCGTTGAAATCTCGGAATCAATTTTCTGCAGCATTACATAACTTTCTCAATACTAAGTACGTATATTACGTATGAACGTATGTACACGAGAAAGTAAAAGGACCAGACTACTGTGTCAAGTAAGAAGCAGTGGGTGTAAAATGTTTGTGAAACTTTCCAATAGTGAAGTAAACAAGACAAAATAAAGCAAAACACTCTAGTGACATGTAATAACAATCTTACAAATTAATTTTTACAAGTTGTGTTTATTAAATATTGTTTTTGTCTTTAAGTAAAAAAAGGATTATGAAAATGTTTGTAATGCAATTCATGTAATTGTACAATTCATGTAAGGTGATTTCGCAAGAAAACTTTACGTGGTAGAAGTAAACGGATTGAAAATTCGGATTCAGCACATCGAAATTAGTGTATAATATCAATTTTTTTACTTTAGGCAACAAACAAAAAGTTTAAATTCGCAGACTAGTATTATTGATGAATCAAGTAAAAGTAAAAACCAGACTAATTGTATTCATACGATTCTGTTCACCAGAAGGTACCTTCTTCTGGTGAAGAAGGTACTGACACTCCGCTTAATTTATTTTTAGACCTGGTTGAGCTTAATAGTGAACTGTCAAACGTGTGTTTGATTCTGTAATTAAATATCTTCAATCTCATTTTTGACAAATCAAATAAACTCACAATTGGAAAATAATCTAATAAGTTTAACGTGTGATGATGCAGCGGTAATGATTGGGAAAAAGAATGGTGTTGGGGCATTGTTTAAAGAAAAATTTCCCTCTTATTACTTGGCATTGTGCGAATCACAGACTTGAACTTCAGTTTTTGATGTACTGAAGTCAGTTTTCTGGAATTAACAGGTTTAAAGCTTTGATCGATAAATTATGTTGTATAATTACAACGAAAAGCTGCAGAGAATTCAACATGTGTGCAAATTTGTTGGAAACAGAATTATTAAAATTTGGAAGAATATTGAGTGTGCAATTTGTTGCTTCCAGTTTCAGATCTGTTTTAGCCATGTGGAAAAGCTATGAAGCATTAGTGTGACATTTCAAGGAAGTAAAAATTGATCCAACAAGATACAACACCCAGCCCGGTGGCCGAGATCGCTAAGGTAGTAGTATCGTAGTGATCTCGGACCGAAGGGTCGCGGATTCGAGTCCCGCCACGGGCATGGTTGTATTTGTGTTCATCCTTTCACCACTTATCATTACCATTTTGTTTCATCTTCATAGTTACCATAACGTTAACTCCAATAGTGGTCGCTAATGACCCAGATGTCGATGCGACCTTAAATTAAAAAAAGCCCCGAAAAAAAGCATTTTTAGTGGAATTCTGAATAAAAATTACTGATATAAAATTTATTTTGGATCTTAGATTGTTGTGGGGTGCGTTACAGGAATAATCCGAGTTGAGTGAGGCTTTACAGCAACGAAATATGACCTATACCTAGGCACTGAAAACATGAAAATTAATATCATTTTTTGAGTGTAGAAAATCAGCTTCAGGTAGTTATTATGCTACGGCCAAAGAAGCAGTGGAAAATTTATCATTTTTTGGAGTATCTCTTGAAAAAAATGAAGGACACATCAATAACGATCCTGTGATCCATATCAAATTTTCAGAAGAATTAAAACAAGCAATTGAAACAAGACCGCTTGATGAACATTATCAAGAACTTGTCACTTCAGCAAAAGTGATAGAAATGAAACACTGGCCCAAAAAATGTCCAATTTAATTATGGAGAAAATGACATGAAAAACCTTGCTACCGGATTTAAATTGAATGAGAGACAATTAATTACAGATTTTCGAGAATATTTATAATTGAAGACATTGCCTCAACTTGACAATTCAATACCTATACCACAATTTCTCTCCGAATTAACACATATCACTCATCATTTTTTGTAAAACTCATTACAAATCGTACATTTGGTGTAAAAATTAAATATTTTCAAGCAAATATCAACACAAATTTGACAATTATAACTGCTTTTCATACAGATAAATAATGTCGCAACAATAAGACCTAATTCACAAAACTTAGCTCTCGAGTCATTGTTGTATTCTCATCTGATAATCCCTGAAGAGACATTTTTATTTCATTTCCAATAGATTTAAAATAATTTCTAAAATATTAATGTGTAAATGTATAGCAAAAGGTCGTATGTAAGAAACGAACAAAGAAATATGAAATAATATAGAAATTCTAACTTATGAAGCATCCAACTGCCTGGAATTACGTTCACGAAGCGCAGTAAATTCGGAGCGGGTGATTATGCTTGTCACCAAATTACACACAAAAAACTCATATTTTCTGAAAACTTAACGTGACCGTATTTGAAGATCTGTTTTTTGTTTAACACATTTCATTAAGAAAAATAATTGTATCTTCACAATTGTAGTCGCAGGAAGACGCCGAAGACGAAGCGGGGTAATTCGGAGCGGGCGATTATGTTTGTCAGCAATTACAAAAAAATACTCATATTTTCAAAAAAATCAACATGACCTTATTTGCCGATATATTTTTGATAAACGCATTTCATTAAGAAAACAAATCGTTAAGAAAACAATTGCAGTTGTAAGAAGATGCCGAAAAGTATTAATTTTTTAAAATCTTCGAAAAATCAGGCATTTTAACGAACATGAGACCTGCAACATTTTCTTGAGCGTCCTTTGTCTTAAGCATATAAATTTAATGAAACAATTTTGTGCTGTTTTTAAGAAAAAATGGTTTAACGAAAATAAAAATTGCCTGTATTCCACACATTTCGCAAAAAATTTTCATATTTCTGAAAATTTGAAAATGATTTAACATTATTTGAAGATATGTTTTTGATGACACATTTCATTAATAAAAAATGTTATCTTCATATTTGTTGTCGTAGGAAGAAGAAATTTTTTTTTAATATTTTCCATTTTAAAAAAATCAGGGTTTTCAACCAACCTGAGACCTGTTCCTGGCTCTAGTCTTCACAACTTTCGGCTTTTGATACTAAAAGGGAAGAAAGATGTAGAAAGAATCAGTATGACGAAAAGTTGTTGGAATTGTGGAAACTTTTATAAAATGCTCATTGTTATTTTCTCGGTACATAATGTATTTACGTGAATTTAGCTAAATAAAATAAAACAAGTTGACATGAATAGAATGTATAATTAATTTATAAGTACCTTAAGCACGTCTAAATATAATGAAATGGGTAAATTTTCGAAAAAGATCATTATCCCAAGTAACGACTGTTTACAATATACATTGATTTAAATTATATTTATAATTGTTATCAATAAATTAATAAACAAATAATAATAAATGTTTACTAAATTAATCAATTAGCCACGCGTTCCAGAACGTAAAATTTTAGAAATCAAGCACTGTAGGTTATGATGACTATTGATCATCTTGGCGTTTTACTGGTACAACTGTTGCAAAACATGCTCCAAATGTCCACTATCGGCGTCGATACATTCCTGAGTATTTGAACTATTGATCGAACATTTGCGAAAGTGTCCTCAGCGATTACAGCATATACTGGGTCAATTTATTTCCAAAATGATGTTATTGTAACTTGTTTTCTAGGGTTTACATCATTCCTAAGACTCCTCCATAAGTAGAAGTCCAGCGCAGTTAGATCTAGAGAAAGCGTTGGAAAGTCAATCGGATCTCGTCGTCCTATCCAGTGCCATGCAATATTGTCATCAAGGTACGACCGTACATCTTGGTGGTTATGTGGCAGTGCATTCTCTGTCCATCTTGACAATTATCACAATCTTCCAGGGAACTGAATATGATAAAGAGGTCTGATTGGGTTTCCGTTGCATTCTCTCCATCTAATTTAATCCATTCATTTTCAAGGAACTAACTGGCGAAGTTTACCTGGACATTATAAGCACATGTCTTATCCGCCATTCATACGCTCTATGGAAGTGAGGAATTTTAGTTTCAACAGGGTGGCGCACTGCCACATCACCACTGTGATGTACGTGAGTACCTTGATGGCAAGCTTTCAGGGCACTGAAGAGGACGAAGAGGCCTGACGGAGTTTCCAGCGCGTTCTCCAGATCTAACTCTTCTTCTGGATATTCTCTGGACTTCTGGATATTCGAGTATAATAATAGAAAGTACGATCGGACACAATTTAATAAATACCAATTAGAAAAATGTGTACTAATTTTTTGTGTTTTGTTATTCGATTAATTACTTTTATACTGCTCTATTTTAACAATGAAGCAGGTTAGCTCTAGTAACGAGCATATCTTTATGAACAATGATGATCCCTCATAATCAAATAAAGCAAATTGACACATTAGGTACTCTTTTTTTTATAGTAATCATTGAATACAACTTAACAATAGTTTATACACCAGAAGTTATATGATAAGGCTTATGTTCGCTACAAAGACTGTGATAGGTGTTTCAGGCATCACCTGATAATAACCGGCTTCACTTGTGTTTAAGCGTCGGTGTGCAAAAACTCGATAATAGCGGGCGCCGCTAGTGGCCGAGACTCTCTCTCCTGCCTCGAAGTTGCTGGAGCGAGTCTTACGCGCTACCCACGGCGCGCGCGCAGCGAATTTAAATATTCGCCTCACAGAACACATTTATTACTAGATTTTTCCTCTAACAATATATTTTACTGCTATTTTTATACAATGAATGCTTTTTTACAGGCATGATACTCGTACGTATTCGTATAATAATGGGCATAAAGAGATAAAACTATCTATTTTTTATTTGTGCCCATTCGTACTCTCATTATCATACTAGAATTTCTGGCATAGTGGAACAACTATGATTCTGTTTTAACAATATTTATTTAAAAAACGGGAAGAGTAATACATTTTATTTTTGGATAATAATTAGTACTGAATGTGTGTTTAATTATCCATTTGGTTTTATTTGTTTGCGCCCGTTCGTACTCTCTATTATAATACTCAGATATTTGGCATGGCTGCATAACAAGGCCGTTTTTAACAATATTTATTTCATAAACGGCAAGAGAAATAAATTTAATTTTTGGGAAAATAAATTAGTAATAAACGAGTTCTAAATATTCCATTTGGTTTGATGTGATTGTCCTGTAGTCGTTGAGCCAGATTGACACTTCCCGATGTTACTTGCCTTCACAGGGTCTTCCCTCAAGTGCTTGATCCACTCACCCACCAATCACCAATCCTAGAAGTTCTTTATAGGACCAAGCTCTTCATAGATATTGATAAACCATAAACCATTCCCGTACTTTGTTCAAAAATACATGATTAGCGTAAAATACGTTATAATGTCAAGGCAGGCAATTTTAGTAACAATTAGAAAAGTAAATGAGGGCATGACATCACTTTTGAAATTACAAAACACTGCAGTAATTCTGCCCACGCAAGTGTTAATACGCGGCATGAAATAAATTCTCAGAATTCGAGCGAATACATACATGAATTTCAATATTTCGGCTTATAAATTATTAATTATATTTCGTAGTTAAATGTAAATATTTTCAACAACTTTCTGTTCCTTACTATGATTAGCCAACTTTGGTTCTTAGTGATACATCTTTAATACTTTTATTATTAAATTAAATATACACCTTAAAAAAATACAATTAAAGTGAATATTTCTGTATGTGCATATTTTTTAGTCTTGTGGTTTAGTTTAATTCATACTGTAAGTCAAATTATTTACATTGTGGTCAGAAAAAGGCAAGTTTTTAAACGAATTGGAAGTGACGTTAGGAATATAGGCGTATGCAGCTTGCCGAGATATGAACCATAACTGCATTTGCACAATCACTAGTCTGCGATAATAGTAAATACATGAACTTTCATAAACCCCTGAACTCAGGAAAAATATTGTCGATAATGTAAATGAGCGATCTGCATTTCAACATTGTTTTCACAAAGAGGTTATATCAGAGAGGGTATTTCATAACAAAGACCTTGATTCAAGTCGGACAATTAAGTGATAAGTTTTGTAAATGTACGCATAAATAAGCAATAATCTAGTACAATGAAAATTCCAATGTAGATAAGAGAACACTGGAACTTTCTTTCATCGTGACACGTTCTTAAAAAGAATTATAAAATCGAAGTTTCTGTATAGACTAATTTCAGTTAGATTTGCGGCATTCCATAATTCGCTTCTAGCAATAATAGTCTGGCCACTGTAGGAAGAGTTTTATCGAAATTTAATGCTATATATCATTTTGAAATCCATAAATAAACTTAGATTGCCTATTTGCAATAAAAATACTAGAGAGATAATAAACATTTAAAATACTTTTATGAGAGAAAGGTAATGAATAGTACCATACTAATACTACTACTAATAATAGCAATAATAATAATAATAATAATAATAATAATAATAATAATAATAATTATAACACACAAAAAAATTAAATACACAATCATTGATCCAGACAAAATTAATTTTAAAATATTGGAGTCTAGGTCGATAAAATTATAACCCTTAAGAAACATCTCACGAAAATATCTTTTTTGTCACAGTTGAGTGTTGTGACATGATGTTTCAAAATTAATTTGGTAGACCTTACGAACGCAATCGTGTTGTAATCATTATTGATGATTACAAGGAAACTGTACTAGGCGGTTGATAGAGATAATTGTTTTTTGTTGTTGTTTTCTTCAGTTCCATTGCATTGATTTCCAAGCTCAAATTCGTGTGGTGTTAAATAGATAAACCCAATCACACAGTCATTAAACAGTCACAGTGACAGTTTACACAGTCATTAAAGAGTTAAATACAATTCTTATTTGCTAATGAAATGCAATCTAACGAATGTTTTAATTTTTTTAAATAGAAATTATTTTTTACCTCTTTTCGAAATTCGTGTCCCGTAGAAAAAGTGAATTAACTGAAGTGCATTTTATTTGCAGGGCTTCTTTCGAAGAGTAAAATTTCTTTCGGATTGATAAACAATTCATACATCACACACACACACACACACACACACACACACACACACACACACACACACACACACACACACGTCAGATAAAATAATATCAGAGAAAGGAAAACCATGGTCTGTGAAATGTCAACAAACTCGAGTTGGTCACGGAAAGAATTTGGGAGGTCGTTCAGCTGGTTGCCGGTGCTCTATACTACACCTTACCTGCAGTAGCGTGTCTGTTGTCGAGCTGGCGAAGGGCTGCCCTATATCTATAGGGGTTTCCGACCATCTCCCTTCTCAGATGTCATGAGCTGAGGCGTGGTTTAGCGCTTTAATAAATATTGCCACTGGCGAGCAAAGTGTCATACCTTGCCACTAAGAGAATATATCACAGATATTCAATGCTGAAACAAACCCATCTTTTGGCACATTACGCCTATTCACATACGACGCAATCACATTCAATACTCACCTTTGAAGTTCGCAACCTCCTTATCTCGTTCGAATACTTCATTTGAAAAACAAATACAGATCTTCTCAATGGCACTGCACTTCGGTTAATAACAAATGCTGTCAATAGTTTCTCATGAACGGACCTACTTATTCTCGCTATAAAAAGGATGAACGCGAGCCAACAAACTGCCCCCTCTCTTCTGTCCCACTAGATCGTGGCGTCCCTGTGGTCACCTCATGGCGGTCCGCACGTGCTCGGCCGCGCATCGTCTGCAGGAAGAGCGCACGCGAGTGCAACGCCCGGGGTCCGTACGCGGACTGGACATTTTCCCCTCTGTGCTTCCGTGCTATCGATCTTCGCCGCGCGGCGGGGCGGGGCGGGGCAGGGCGGGGACGCGGAGAGGGGTAGGGCGAGCGATGGCCGGGCGCGGGTGGTGGTCGCTGGGGCCGTCTCACCTTGGCCGCCATTCGCTTGTCTCCCCGCTGCCTCGCGGGCTATTTTCGGGCGCAAGTTACGAAATCGCCGCGAGATAGCGCGCCTCGCGCAGTGACGACACCCGGCACTCCGTGCGAAATTTGAAGTTGAAATATTCAGAAGACAGTATTTGAGGTACTGTCTATGCGTGAATAAGTATGCAAAATGTTGCATTTTATCGCTGCAAAACAATCTCTAACACATGTTATGAACTGATGCATGGCGAAGCATGGTCATTTTTTTTCAAGATTCGTTGCCAACGCAATACAACGCTAATAAATAATGGATCATATTGTTACCAAATGAAGTTGCCAACTTGATACTTTTTAAACAGTGAGTGATTACGTTAAACCCATTTAATTTTATAATTTTTAATAGTTTCTTAGTAAAAATGCTATCTCCAGACACTATCTCAAAGATTACAAGATATTCACAAGTATACAAAGTTGAAACGAATAGCTCCGTACTAAGATAAATATCTACTGACACTTTCATAGTTAAATTAAATTTTTAAGATACATAGCAACAAATAAACTCAATTATTTCTGAATCCTAAAGCAAAGCAATTAATACAATTAAAATTCATAAAGACTAATAAATGAATAGATTAAAATAATTTATCATCCCGGTTTGAAGTTGTGAACTAGTACCACAAAAACAGGCAACACAAAAACCTCTAAAGAAAATAAAGAATGACACTAGAGCCTAATATACACTTGAAGGTGCAGGAATGTAGTCGTATAACCCGTGCGTGTTTTCTTAATCTCTCATTTTACTGAATGCGAGATGAATGGGGGGAGACGTTGGTTATCTCCACAGAAGTCTATAAATAAAATATGTAGCTCGTTTGGTGATGCAAATAGTTTCTATTACTCCAGAGCGAAAATTTCTTGTTATCAAATGTCAAAAACGCTCTTTGAAATCTTTTATTTTCACTTCCACTAGTATGTTGCTAAATGAGATTTCGGCACTCAAGATACGTGCGTCCAAAATACATTATGAAAAGTTGCATACTGCAAGGTGTTACAGAAACTACGATTCAAAAGAAGATAAATAGCAGTGTAATAATAAGGATTAAATAAAATCTGATGTTATTCAATATTTGTCAAAAAATATATATTCAATATACTTATTGCACATCTTACAACCAACTATTTGAGCAAAATCTGTGGCCGTCAGCAAATACTTTGTTTTAAATTGAAGTTGAAACATTAGAAAATTACAATATATCAGTCATCTTCGTTTAAATACTATGACCATAACTTTTTATAAAATTAAGATTGTTTTGTATGTATACATACGTTTGAAGAATGATATTCGGAAGCTGAATTCATAATACCTTGTAAGTCATATTTTGTTTGATATTTATAATACTTGCAATATTAATACACATCATAAATGACTACATTTTTTTTGTTCATTTGCATTAAGCATTTTTATATAACAACAGTTTTTTTTTCAGGAATTTATCTGGAAAAGAAAGACTTCTTTTAAACATTTCCTATGTGAAATTACCTCTATACGTAACTGCACTTACCTCTCTAAACAGTCTTCAGCTTTCCCAAGTAAACACCTTGCCTAGAGCCATCTGCCGACTGAATGCGACAGTAGATACGGAGACGTACACTTTTCATTCTTGGTAGGGTGTGGTATCTGACTGCAGTCGTTGTCAAGGTAACGTAAACAAGGAGAATTGATTCTCGGAAAGTTAGAAATGAACAGGTTCGGGGTAGGGGAAATTAATGCGAATGTTTACTCGTTTCTGTGGAAACAACACAAGTTTTTAATATAATGTGCACATCCAGAGCGCAGTACTTTTGGCAACCTGCCAGAATCCCTTTAGTTGCGCAAGTTCTGGTGAGCAAGAAGAAAACTGTATTTGATGGCATATTTGATCGTGCAGATAAATTTTAAAAAAAGGTTTCTTTTGCTTATTTCTGCTTATTATAAAATAACAAAGGCTCTATTTTCATAAAATATAGATTTATAAGTACTAATAAAGGAAGAACTGTATATCTGACCCTTCAATAGAGAGGAAGAACAGCAAAACTTATAATGAATGTAAGCGAGTTCAATGAGGCTAAACAAAAGTATATTTGAAGAATAAGGAAAATTATTTTACATTACAAACTATCATACTTTAGAACTAAGTAAGCATCAGTTTGAACACAATATTTTTTATAATTATTCTTTCAATATTTATTGAAATGAAAATTTGTATTCTGAATGAAGTGAGGTGGCTGCCCCCAAACTGTCTCACTCATTTATTTCAGGAAATAACACAAAACAAACATGTTTTACTTTCTCGTATACGTAGTTTAGAAAAAATATTGTAACGCTGCAAAAAATTGATGTCGACATTTTGACGGAATTACTGGTTTTGAGGTTCCCTCATAAGGAAAAAGGATTCCTTTTTCAAAAAACGTTCCACTGCCCCTCCTTGCGTTTCCGGACAATCCAGTGACCAAAACCGTGCGAGGAATTTTCACCAAAATGAATCTTCACCAAGAACTGGATGATCCGAATGGTATTGAATTTGAAATGGATCTTTTTTTTTGGGGGGGGGGGTACATTACATAATTGCATTATGTTATTTTCAAAAATTTCTCAAAAATGACACCGAAGTTATTCTTTCTTTGTTGTTTTCTTTGTGTTTCTATATATATATATAGAAGTAGTGTTTATATATATATATATATATATATATATATATATATATATATATATATATATATACACATATATATATACCATGCCCGCGTGGTGTTTTGGAATTGATTTTTGTTTAAGAGAGTAATACAAAGCTGTAATCATAGGGACTGGCTGTTAAAGGCAATAAATAAGCAGATTTTGGAATTTATTAAGTTAAATTGTTTATTAGAAAATACAAATAAAAAATTAAGTAGATTAATAATTCATTATTGTTCTTGTATTTTGGTGCATAGGTTGCACTCTTCAGTTAAGTACCTTGTGATACACATTTTTTGTTTTATTATCAGTCGCAGGTTACAACAGGCAACAATGACCGCTAACAGGCGAAATCACGCGAAACCGTGCAAAAACGTGCCTTCCCACACAGGAACGCTGTCGAACGGGATAAACAGTACCCTATGTCCGTCTCCTGGCTCTAAGCTTCCTGCTCATCAATTTTCAGCCAAATCGCTACAGCCGTTCTTGAGTTATAAATAGTGTAACTAACACGACTTTCTTTTATATATTTAGATAACGGCGAACGAAAGGCGGCTATCATTATCGCCTTCTGTTATCAGTGCGGCGTTACAACAATGGGTTACCACAGGCAACAATGACCGCTAACATGCGAAATCACGCGAAAACGTGCAAAAACGTGCGTTCCAACACACGAACGCTGTCGAACGGGATAAACAGTACTCTATGTCCATCCCCTGGCTCTAAGCTTCCTGCTCATCAATTTTCAGCCAAATCGGTACAGCCGTTCTTGAGTTATAAATAGTGTAACTAACACGACTTTCTTTTATATATATACTAGCTGACCCGGCGAACTCTGTTCCGCCTTAACAGCCGGTCCCATTTTTTTCTCGCGTCGCACTCACTGTGAGAAACTGTACTATCCTTGTTGCACTCGTGATAATAAAGCAATTGCAGATTTGTGTTTTTCTCTCAAACAAAGAAGAATTTTAAAAAAACGTTCTGATATTAAATAGATAATTAAAAAATCTATTATGTAGCAGAGCGTTTTTTTTGTTTTTTGGAATTGATTTTTGTTTAAGAGAGAAATACAAAGCTGTAATCATAGGGGCCGGCTGTTAAAGACAATAAATAAGCAGATTTTGGAATTTATTAAGTTAAATTGTTTATTAGAAAATACAAATAAAAAATTAAGTAGATTAATCATTCATTATTGTTCCTGTATATTAGTGCATAGGTTGCACTCTTCAGTTAAGTACCTTCACGCGAAAACATGCGAAATCACGCGAAAACGTGCGAAAACGTGCGTTCTCACACAGGAACGCTGTCGAACTGGATAAACAGTATCCTATGTCCGTCTCCTGGCTCTAAGCTTCCTGCTCACCAATTTTCAGCCAAATCGGTACAGCCGTTCTTGAGTTATAAATAGTGTAACTAACACGACTTTCTTATATATATATATACTAGCTGACCCGGCGAACTCTGTTCCGCCTTAACAGCCGGTCCCATCTTTTTCTCGCGTCGCACTCACTGTGAGAAACTGTACTATCCTTGTTGCACTGCGTACGTGCAAAACCGTGCGTTCTCACACAGGAACGCTGCCAAACGGGATAAACAGTATCCTATGTCCGTCTCCTGGCTCTAAGCTTCCTGCTCACCAAATCGGTACAGCCGTTCTTGAGTTATAAATAGTGTAACTAACACGACTATATATAGATATAACGGCGAACGAAAGGCGGCTATCATTATCGCCTTCTGTTATCAGTGCGGCGTTACAACAATGGGCTATAACAGGCAACAATGACCGCCAACATGCGAAATCACGCGAAAACGTGCGAAAACGTGCAAAAACGTGCGTTCTCACACAGGAACGCTGTCGAACGGGATAAACAGTATCCTATGTCCGTCTCCTGGCTCTAAGCTTCCTGCTCACCAATTTTCAGTCAAATCGGTACAGCCGTTCTTGAGTTATAAATAGTGTAACTAACACGACTTTCTTTTATATATATAGACTAGCTGACCCGGCGAACTCTGTTCCGCCTTAACAGCCGGTCCCGTCTTCTTCTCGCGTCGCACTCACTGTGAGAAACTGTACTATCCTTGTTGCACTCGTGATAATAAAGCAATTGCAGATTTGTGTTTTTCTCTCAAACAAAGAAGAATTTTAAAAAACGTTCTGATATTAAATAGATAATTAAAAAATCTATTACGTAGCAGAGCGTTTTTTTTGTTTTTTGGAATTGATTTTTGTTTAAGAGAGAAATACAAAGCTGTAATCATAGGGGCCGGCTGTTAAAGGCAATAAATAAGCAGATTTTGGAATTTATTAAGTTAAATTGTTTATTAGAAAATACAAATAAAAAATTAAGTAGATTAATCATTCATTATTGTTCCTGTATTTTGGTGCATAGGTTGCACTCTTCAGTTAAGTACCTTCACGCGAAAACATGCGAAATCACGCGAAAACGTGCGTTCTCACACAGGAACACTGTCGAACGGGATAAACAGTATCCTATGTCCGTCTCCTGGCTCTAAGCTTCCTGCTCACCAATTTTCAGCCAAATCGGTACAGCCGTTCTTGAGTTATAAATAGTGTAACTAACACGACTTTCTTTTATATATATAGATTACTAGCTGACCCGGCGAACTCTGTTCCGCCCAAACAGCCGGTCCCATCCTTTTCTCGCGTCGCACTAACTGTGAGAAACTGTACTATCCTTGTTGCACTGCGTACATGCAAAAACGTGCATTCTCGCACAGGAACATGTCGAACGGGATAAACAGTATCCTATGTCCGTCTCCTGGCCCTAAGCTTCCTGCTCACCAAATCGGTACAGCCGTTCTTGAGTTATAAATAGTGTAACTACCACGACTATATATAGATATAACGGCGAACGAAAGGCGGCTATCATTATCGCCTTCTGTTATCAGTGCGGCGTTACAACAATGGGTTACAACAGGCAACAATGACCGCTAACATGCGAAATCACGCGAAAACGTGCGAAAACGTGCAAAAACGTGCGTTCTCACACAGGAACGCTGTCGAACGGGATAAACAGTATCCTATGTCCGTCTCCTGGCTCTAAGCTTCCTGCTCACCAATTTTCAGCCAAATCGGTACAGCCGTTCTTGAGTTATAAATAGTGTAACTAACACGACTTTCTTTTATATATATACTAGCTGACCCGGCGAACTCTGTTCCGCCTTAACAGCCGGTCCCATCTTTTTCTCGCGTCGTACTCACTGTGAGAAACTGTACTATCCTTGTTGCACTAATAAAGAAATTGCAGATTTGTGTTTTTCTCTCAAACAAAGAAGAATTTAAAATAAAACGCTCTGATATTAAATAGATAATTAAAAAAATCTATTACGTAGCAGAGCGTTTTTTTTGGAATTGATTTTTGTTTAAGAGAGAAATACAAAGCTGTAATCATAGGGACCGGCTGTTAAAGGCAATAAATAAACAGATTTTGGAATTTATTAAGTTAAATTGTTTATTAGAAAATACAAATAAAAAAATAAGTAGATTAATCATTCATTATTGTTCCTGTATTTTGGTGCATAGGTTGCACTCTTCAGTTAAGTACCTTCACGCGAAAACATGCGAAATCACGCGAAAACGTGCGAAAACGTGCGTTCTCACACAGGAACGCTGTCGAATGGGATAAACAGTATCCTATGTCCGTCTCCTGGCTCTAAGCTTCCTGCTCACCAATTTTCTTTGCGCCAAAATCGGTACAGCTGCTGTTCTTGAGTTATAAATAGTGTAACTAACACGACTTTCTTATATATATATATATATATAGGAAGAAAGTATATATATATATATATATATATATATATATATATATAAAAATTTTATTTTGGAGATATTTGGAGATACCTGGCTGTGGGAAACCCCGCTAGTCGACGGGAAGGTCGACGCCGGATCGCACCACCCAACAGAGGAGATCACAACCCCCTCCTGAGGAAAGAACATGCACTACACCTACGGTACTATCGATCTTAGTAGTTAACGAGCTGGAATCACTACCCAGACACTCAAACTATCATGTTAATAATTCATTATAAGGTTAGCAAAACCCAATTTATTTTTTAATGCTAAATGTAACGTTTTGTCTATGTCCATTATGAGTAATAGGTTCTCACATTGTGCTCTCTAGGGTCTAAGACCCACGGATCTCTGGACGTAATTTGTGGGAAAAACTTGAAGCGGTCACCAAGGGGTGATTTTCTTGCTGTTTGCGATTATTGGTACGATTCACGAAAGTATCGAATTTAGTTCCTCTAATATATGTTACAGTTGTGATGCCACGCTAAGATCCCAGAATCAAGCAGTTTATATATCGAATTAGATCGCTTTGCCCCCTGTGGATTTAATTGAAACTGACAAAGTCATTACAACTCTGATCCTGTAGCTTTCTCCTAATTACCAGCGTAGTATCACTGCAATGCCTCTGACCGAGAGGTCCTAGGGTGCGTGTCGCGACAGTAGCTAGAGAGCTTGGTCGAATTCAATGACTGTCTAGAATAGAATTCTAGCGGTTGGATCGGTAGTTTTGCGTGGTTTCTCCATTCAACACCAGGCGAATGCCGAAGGATTGCCCTAATAAACCCACCGCGCTCGATGTTTCCTTCATCTTGCTTGTCCTACCGTTATCTCTGACTTATAGACTCTTGCACTTACAAGCACTACACTACCACACACGACGCGAGCTTAGAGCTTGTCACAGTTGGGACGGGGACCTACAGATGGGAGATACCTGGTTGGAGAAAATCTCGCAAGCTAACGTGAAAAACGGCTCTGATTCTTGCCATCCAGCGGGGGAAGGTCATCGCCACCTCCCACGATACAAACATGCAATTGATGTTTCCGAAAACACTAATATTAACAATCAATCAACCAACGGTGTACATCTCGGATACGTGCCATGATCAGGGATATTTAATCTTTCTGCCTCCGCAGATCTCGAGTTCTGAAACGTGCTGTTGCTAGGCATGCGCACGTCGCCGATTGATTGATTTATTGATTAGTGATTCCGGGCGCGTCAACTGCTAAGGTCATTCGTTCCGTAAGTGCACATTTTTATCAGAGAAGGTGGCACTGGCGGTAATCGTCCTTCGCTGGAGGGCGAGATCAGGCACCGACCTACCTGTCAGCTTCCGCGGTTTACCACACCCAGGTATCTCCCCCTCTTTGGGACAGAGCTTAATGAAACGCACCCTAGTTGTGAAGCTACATGTGTTCAGAAGGAAACCAAGGGGCCATCACAGCCTTGGCTCAATGGATCAAGGGAAAAGGGACGAAAAACGTCTTCGACGTGGTTCGTTGAGAAACTCAGGTAAAATACTTGCTACAGGCATATTTAGTCTTTGAGACTTACAGAGAGACAGTCCTTAAGAGTGGTAACTGGTGCATGAAATATCACTTTTAAAATTCATATTATTTTCCTTTCCGATACAGATTCGATTCAGATCTAAACAACATGGATGCGTGGAAGTTTGATTGGGTTTCATTATTGCGCCCGGTATGCCCAACCCAGAACATTTTATAGAGATTAGTTGTCTTTATTGTTCGTTTTGGTCCGGCAACGTTATATTAGGAAAAAAAGTTGAAGAACCTTCCATATCAAAATTATGTGATCCAGATGTTACTTAGAAGTTTCCATTAACCAGTCTCGGAATGAATTATCCGAGAATATGTTCAGTATTCGCACTTGAGACAGATATTTGCTAACATTTCACCAAGTTATTTTTTCTTTCGCTCTTGCTAAGTCATTTATTTAAAATTGTATTCCAAGTCCATTCTACTGACGCTCTGCAGGGATAAATACCTCAGTCACTTCTTGACGTGATCAGAACCACTGCGCGGTCTGTGGTGTGTCAAGACGTATTATTTATGACTGCTAGAAGGCTGCGTATTTAACTTGTTCCGGAATATTCTTTTTCGTCGGAGTGTTCCTTCCCAGAAGGATTTGTCTGCGTCCGTCTGTGGAGGAGTCACGTGGATTTTTTTCTGTTTGTTGTCTCATTTCTTCCGTCTCTCTCCTTTACTTGATTCCCAGCGGTCAGTTCCATTTTCCCCGCTTGCAAATGCTCTCTCTCTTCTCCCCCCTCTCTCTCTCGTTTCCCTCTTTGTCGGCGCGGTGTTGCGCATTTCGTTTTGCATCTGCGCTGTTATGTTTCCGGGTCCTGGACAGCGCTGCGCCGGAGGGAAGTCAAGGAACAGAAATGTTTTAGTATAATGTATAACCATCATCATAAATATTAAAGATTAAGCTCCGAGTCTGTTGCGAAGAGTTCTGTCGTTCCCTTGATAACAATTTCGTTACGCACGTTTCATAATACAATATACTGTGATAGGGGTCGTGACGCCTATCACAGCAGGCAGGAGTGAGGCAAGGAAAGGCCGTTTTGAAAAAAACGTCTACTCATTTTTGAACCTGGCAAAGTGGACCGTACAATTTCCAAACCATTGAACTTGTCGTATTTGTATAATATCATTAGATTTAAAAGTACGTTAATTTATTAAAAGAAAACGCACTATATTATATAGTATCTCTTAGTTTTGATTCCTATTTGAGCGAACTTTCAAGGGAATTGTCCTCATTAATCAATCAAATAATTTGTTGTATTCTACGTCATTGAAGTACAACCGTCATGATGCATGTATACGAAGATTGTACATTCATATTGTAATTTCATGTAACTATGGAATTTTCAATTTTATGAGGTAATTCAACAGTTGGTGGAAACGTTTTACTTGAAAATGCTCTATAGAACTTTTCCTCTCGGTTTTCGTCACTAATATTGGAAAAATGGTTTTGAATGTTTTTATCGAACACTTTAATTTTAAATGATTTATATAAATTATTGATATAATTAATAAAATAGTATTAAGAAAATAACTTACGTTACAAGTTACACTTACAGAAATGTAATGCAAAAAAATGTATGAGTTAAGTTTTAGCTGGTAGTTTTTAAAGTTTATGTGTGTACAGAGTATTATATATGTAAAAGTTTCAACCTTAAAACAGTATTCTACTCATAGATGATTTTTCCAATTTAGTTAATTCTTATTATTTTGCATTTTGCACATGTTTCTTGGTCGTCACATTGTTCGTGTATTATTATCGAGTGCCGGTTTCCTTGGCCTTTCCTTATTTTCTTCTTTTGTATATAGACCACATCTCACCACTAGCATTTGCGCTAAATTCTTCCCCTTCGCGGCGTGCCCTCATTATTGTTTAACTCGTCCATTAACGAGAGCCAGTAGGGCTGTCCTCGGCGCAGCAGGAACGAGTGCAGAGGGGTGCAGATGCACTGAGCGCTTAATCCACATAATAAACGCATCCACAATTTGCAGTCTTGGCTGTGCGGGAGACGCAAAGCTCCAGGCAATGTTGCCAACTTTCTTCTCTTCACACTGCGATCTGTGTCACTGCTCAGCCAAAAATCCGTTCATACCGGATCCCGTACGTATCCCGTGTCGCAAGTACGACACGTGCTGAAAGGAATCCGGAATGGACGACTGGATGAGTATATTGAAAGAGAGTTAATAACATTTTACGAAAGGGCACGGTTTTTCTTACCTTTTAAAACAATATACTTATTCGAGATGTCCAGGGAGGAAACGTCAAAAGTTTGAAAATAAGCTCTTATGAAAATTTTTAGAATATTTTGTCTAATAAACTTCTTGGATATTCCGCATGGCTGAGCCGCAGTAAGCACTCAAAAGTTAACTTTTTGTGCATTTCAGAAGCATATAAACACTCCAAAAATATGTAAATTGTTTATTATTTACAAAAGAAATAAATATATTTGTTCACAAAGAAAAATTAATCGAGAAATAAAAGAAGCAGTCGTATTGTGTAAATTTGATCCTCTTTTGTGTTATTTTTTTGTGAACAAATATATTCATTTATTTTCATATTCATCCATAACAAATATATTAATTTATATCACAGTTTATATATTTTCGGAGTGTTTCTGAAATGCACATTTTTGCCTAGAAAGTATTTTTTCGAACCAACTTTTGATTGACTTGCACTTATTGCGGCTCAGCCATGCAGAATATCCAAGGAGTTTACTTGACAAAATATGCTTCAAATTTTGTTAAAAGTTTATTTTCGAAGTTTCTACGTTTCCTCTCTGAACATTCTGTATATGGGGATGAATTTCCGTAGTCAAGGAAAAGGAAGGGTTGGAGGAGTAGGGGGGGAGACGTATTGAGGAGGACGCGAAGGAGGGAGAGATAAAGGTGTAGACAGAGGAGGAGACAGGAGGAGGAGGCGGAGGAGGAGGAGTAGGAGACGAAGGTACTCTGTACGTAAACTTCTTCATAATTTTGTTAGTTGAAGATGGCTTCTCGCGGTGTGTCACATGTGTGCCTCCCGTGGCTCCTCGCGTGACAGGCTGCCTTTCGTGCTCGGGAGGGCGCGCCGGCGAGGGATATGTCGCTCGCTCCTCACGGCGGCAGGATTTTCGACGCTAGCTTTTCAGCTAGGTCGAATTCAGTCGCTGTCTGGAGGAGAATTCTAGCGGCCGGCTGCTCTGATCGGTAGTTTTCCGTAGTTTCTCCGATCAGCATCAGGTGAATGTCGGAGCAGTACCGTAACAAACGGGCCACGCGCGCGATCTTTCCTTCCTCTTCCTTGTCCTATCCTCTCCCCTTACACACACAATTACACTTACATGCACTACACTACCACATATTCCGGGAGACCGGTCGGGAGCTTCGAACTTGTTCCGGCTGGGGCGGTGCCCCGCTGGTGGGAGAGTCCTGGTTAGGGAGAAACCCCACTAGCCGACGGTAGGTCGGCGCCGGATCTCACCATCCGGCGGGGGAAGATAACCGCCATCTCCCGAGAACAGAACATGCACTATACTTACGGGACTAGAAGCTAGCACTTACGAGCAGTTGACGCGCCCGGAAACACGAAAAAATCAATCAAGCAATCAATCGATATGTCGCTCGCTTTGTCACTTCAGCGACCAATCAACCGGCGCAGTGGTCACGCGACCTGCGGATTTGTTTTGAACAGAACTTTACGACGTTACTCTTGACCTGATGTAGTTCTTGTTTTGTGGTCCCTAGGCAATATCCATATTAGTTCAGGGACGCTTACCCCCATTTTATAGAAATGTTTAATATCTATCGAATACTAAAATTTATTAGTGTTTGTAGAATAAGACATGAGTATTTAATGAGTGGAAATACACCTAATGGAATGTATTATTTTCAAGCCATGGAAACTGCTAGCATTGTTGATAGGAGTAACATTGCTTACCAATAACGCATTTGCTTTTTTATGTGTTTCGTCAGAAACTTGTCTCATACATTATTTGCTAAAGGACACATTACCTACGCACCGTCATTATAATATCTTTCTTCTGCTTAGCTCTATTGTTTTTAAATCTTCATCATTCGGAACTGATTTCATCCTCTTATCTCATCTGCACTCCATCTCTCTCATCATTGCATCTCTTTTCAGTCCTCCCGTAGAAATGTCTAATCTAATTGATCTCCGTGTTTCTTAATTCCTCATAATTCTTCTCTCTCCTTCAATCTTCATAACTTCATTGGTTATTCTATTCTTCCGGCCAATATTCCCCATTCTCTGCCATAACACTATTTCCACACTTTACGAATATTTTCTTTCTTTTATATGATTCATTTTAAAAGCTCTGTTCTTACGAAAATCTCAGCAAATATATTTCTACTTTAAGTACTTAAGCCTTTTGATGTCGGCAGTTCATCGATTTCTTGAAGTTCCTAAGTGGTATCAATAGTTACAAGAATATTTATATTTCTCGCCCACTAAGTATATACGAGCTTATATGTAGTACGTATCTAAACAGCTCAAACGTTTTCAGAAACGCTCAGACGACATTTTCTCCAGAACGACTTCAGTTTTTTCAGAGAAAAATACAGTTAGATAGCAGCTGGGATGAGGATGCTGCAATGCCTGAAACGTAGTCTAGACTAAACAGATTAGAAAACTCTAGTGAGAAAATGTGTGCCATTGTGTAGTATCGCTGGTTTCCCATTATAAAATCGATCTACTTCAAACTTGACTTGGCAATGTATTTCAAATCCTTGAAACTCATACTAAACTAGTTATCCGCAGTCGCCTAATTTCTTTGCCTCCGACGTGTGGAAGGGGCGAAGGGGAGCATGAGGCGCCGATGCGCTCGCGACGACAGACGCGCAGTGGAGCGCGGGGCGCGGAGCAGGCGGCGCCACCAAATTAGTTGCCAATAATTCCGCGAGGCAGCGCGGGTGCGGCCCGCGAACGGAGCCGTGCCCTCGGGGGGGGGGATTTGCAAGACGGCGGTTGCTGCGGGTGACATTGAGCAAAGGAGACGCCAGTGAAGGGATGAGATACTGAGTTGGTATTGATTTAGGGCGCGTCAACTTCCGACGGCATTGTTCCCGTACGTGTAGTGCATATTATATTGAGGGAGTGAGAGTGGCAGTGTACGTGTCTTGCAGGTGATTTCCCCCCCAATGTCCCCCAGCGAGGCATCGGCCCAATCGGGACAAACTCTGAGCCTGACTGGTCTCCAGGTACAAGTGTGCGTGATAGGTAGAGCATGAAAGTATGTTTGTGTATAAAGGGAGGCCGTAGGGCAAGGAAGGAAATATCGCGCGAGATCGGGGTCCCTTTTATTCGGATACTGCAACAGCATTCGCCGAGTATTGATCGGAGAAACCACGGAAAACTACTTATCAAAGCAACTGACCGTTAGAATTCTTCTTCACACAGCAGTGATATTCTGTCCATGTAGTCCGCCACCGCCGCCGACTCCGCTGCCACTCGAACCTTAGGACTTCCAACGATGCTCCAGAGGCCATAATGAGGGTAAAGAGTAGGAGGGTGGTGGAACTGAGAGAGAGAGGTGGAATATGCTGGAAGAGAAGTTGAAGAAATTTGGCGGTGGCCGAAGGTAGAAGATGTGAATATACAACTAGAGAATAAGACTGACGAAAGCGGAAGGTGAGTAAGGCTGAACTATAAAGAGGATGGAAACACCGGTGATTAGCGCTGGTCAGAGCGAAGGCCGGCGGTGAACAGGGGCGGGTGGTATGAAAGCTGGGAGGCTGACGCAGGGAGTCGACAAAGAAGCAGGATGGGTGGGAACTATGAGGGATTAGAGTGGAAGTGTGGCGAGACTGAGCGAAAGGGGGGGGGGAATTCGGACGCCGCGAGAACACAGCGAAAGGATGGCACACGAGTGAACAAATAAAACGCGGATTAGCCGACACAAAGCAGCGTGAGGGGGGAAGACGCGATTTATGCTGCATAAAACGGGCGGGAGGCTTGTAGAAGCTCGGCGGGTAGTTCGTCCGGGGCCAGACGAGGGAGAGGCGACGGGCGTCACAAGGTGGGCGAGGGGGAACGGAAGGCTCCCTGAGAGGGCGACGCGGCACTCGGTCCTTCGCAGCGCGGGCGCCGATATCTCATCTGAATGGGGCGGGAAACCAATTTCTTCGCGTCGCCTTATCAATCGCGCGCCGCCTCTGCTCCGCGCCCTTCGGCTTCTGCCGCCCCAGGCCCAGGAGCCGCCTAGCCTCTCCAGGCGCCGGCCGCCCTCCCTTCGACCTCTGTGCATTATCCAGGCTCCCGTTCGTTTCTCCATTCTCTCCACGTGCCCTATCTTTTCTTTCGTTCCTTACGCCGGATTGCCAGCGGTGTTTTCCTTATTGTCAATGATTCTGTTATCACTATATTCACATTCCGGATTCATTTTTTGTAAAAACATCAATGTTCAAAAAATTACCTTTCTCTCAAATACCTTGTCTTTTATGCAGGTGTTATCATTTATAGTGTTTCGCTTCTTTTCTTCAGTATCCACTCATCTTCGTTAACACCATTCCCCTTCGTGTTCCTTAGCAATGCCGTTCCGTCCATTCGCCTCTCCTCCCTTGAGGCGAGAGGGCATGGGTCGTGGCAAGTGGAAAATGAGAAGCCGAGTGGCTCCTATTCGTCGTCGGGCTGTATGGCGAAACGAGTTCGGGCTTCAGTACAAATTAAATCCCCTTTCAGGTGGCGGGCGCCGCGGCGAACGGGAGGAATATTCCGCCTCCTTTATGGCCGGCGGATAACTGCGCGAGCTCTGTAATGAGGAGGTTGCGTGCAGCGGTGCTCGGTTCCCTCTCGTCGATTTGCTGCCCCCGCGCCCCCCGCCCTTCCCCTACCCCTCTCCCTTCTCCACTAATCCGGATCTGTACCCCGCTCCTACTCCACTCTCCTACTACTACCCCTCCTGCTACACCCCTCCCCCGGATCCCTACCACGCTCCTCTCCCCTCTTCCCCACACCGCTCCCCTACTCTGCTCCCCTACCCCGCACCCCCAACCCGCTCCCCTACCCCGCTCCCCTACCCCGCTCCCCTACCCCGCTCCCCTACCCCGCTCCCCTACACCGCTCCCCTACCCCACTCCCCTACCCCGCTCACCTACCCTCCCCTACCCCGCTCCCTACTACCCCGCTCCCCTCTACCCCGCTCCCCTATCCCGCTCCCCTACCCCGCACCCCCACCCGCTCTCCTACCCCGCTCCGCTACCCCGCTCCCCCGCTCCCCTACCCCGCTCCCCCCCGCTCCTAACCCGCTCCCCTACCCGCTCCCTACTCCCGCTCCCCACCGCTCCCTACCCCGCTCCCCTACCCCGCTTCCCTACTCCGCTCCCCTACCCGCTCCTACCCGCACCTACCCCGCTCCCCTACCCCGCTCCCCTACCCCGCTCCCTACCCCGCTCCCCTGCCCCCTACCCCGCTCCCTACCCCGCTCCCTACCCCGCTCCCTATCCCGCTCCCCTACCCCGCTCCCCTACTCCCCTACCCCGCTCCCCTACCCCGCTCCCTACCCCGCTCCCTACCCCGCTCCCTACCCCGCTCCCCCTACCCCGCCCCTACCCCGCTCCGCTCCCACCCCTACCTCCCTCCGTCCTACCCTACCCCCTCACTCTTTTACCCCTCTTTCCTTTCGCTCTTCTATCCTGCTCCCCCTACCCCGCCTCCATTTGACTCGCACTTTCCATCCGGAAACGCCGCCATGGCCGATTTTTGGACATTTGCTCTCTGCTCAGCGGCGCAGTGGTGCATTGCCAGCTCACCAACACAGGTGTATCCCACACTGGCTCTCGATTCTTTTTGTTATACCTCTCCCCAGCCCTCTTCTCTCACTCGTGGCCTGGTGTTCTTCGCTCACTGCTCCCTTAACTGACCGACATCCGCCAATCGATTGGCACCTTTTACATTGCTTACCATCTTTTCAGGTCACACATGATAGTTATCTATGTTCCACCTTTCGAGTTTATAACCCACACGTCCCCCTCCGTTACTCACCACATATTTTCCTGTCGACATTCGCGCACCCGATAATCAGCCCAACTCATCTCTCTCAGCCGGTTCCTCTCCAATCTTTGCTGCTATTTCTTTTGCTCAGGTGGGAGGCTCCTGCATTCCAGTCAACGTTGAAGGTGATGCCCAGCGGGCAGTGTCCGTGGCCGGCCTCGAGGCGGAGTGGTATGGGGAGGGGGGACCTGGCAAACGCACCGGGCGAGTGCCGTGTCACCCGAACGGGCGCTCTAATGGTGCTCCCGGGGCGGGCGGCGCCATGGCACTCCGCGTCCTCGGTGCTAAACGTTGCAAAATCGATTTCGCCCTTCGGATTTGGGCGATACCCGCCGTCGCCTCGTTCCAGCATTGGGTGCTCCTTCGCCCCAGCCTCTGCACTCGCGCCCTCCCTTCCCCTCGGGCCGCGCCGCTGAAGTCGCTCCGCTCCCGGCCACAACGGAGGGCCCTCACCCTTGGGGATGTGTCCCGGTGGCGGCAGGAAGATTTTCGATGGTTGGTTGTTGGTGATTCCGGGCAGTCAACTACCAACGTCATTAGTCCCGTAAGTGTAGTGCACGTTTACCTCTGAAGGTGGCGTTGAACTTCCCCGCTGAATAGCGAGATCCGAACCGACCGTCGGCTACCGAGGTTTCCTCAATCCCATCAGCGGGACACTGCCCCAGCCAGGACTAAGCTCCCGACCGGTCTCTCGGCATGTGGGGTACTGTAGTGCATGTTAGTGTGTGTATATAGGGAGTGATGATAGGACAAGGAAGAGGAAGGAAAGATGGCGCGCAGTAAGCGGCTCGTTTGTTAAGGTATTGCTCCGACATTCGACTGGTTTGACCGGAGAAACCACAGAAAACTACCGATCAGAGCGGCCGACCTCCAGAATCCTCCTTCAGACAGCGACTGAATTCGACCTAGCATATGAGCTAGTGTCAAAAATCTTGCCAATGTTGGAACTCGAACCTAGGACCTCCCGGTCGGAGGTACTGCAGAGGCGGGTTGATGCACTGAGCCACCTCTCCCGGTCAGATTTTCGACAACTGGACAGCAAGTTCGAACTCAGTCACTGCAGCGACGCTGTATGGAGCTACAGCACGCTGTATGGAGAATTCAAACCTTTTTATAGAAAATGTTGTGCGGTTTCACCGATCTATTCCAGGCGAATGTCGAAGCAATGTCTTATCCAACTGGCCTCGTACTGCGTGCAATTTTTCCATTCTTGTCCGTATATCCTTCTCTTCCATTACACAGACACTAAAACTAACTCTTACATGCATTGACTACCACACTGTTGGGGGGGGGGGCTCTCCCCCAATGACGGAGATACCTGGATGAGGGGAATCCCTTCACAAGCTTAGTATAGGTGGGCGCCGGATCTCCCAATCTTGCAGGGAAGAAATACCGCACCCTTCCGGTATATAGCTTGCACTAACCTTACGGGACTAATGACCATACCAGTTGACACCCTGAAAAAAAAATAACAATGAATCCCGTGGCTCCGTGCCTCATGTGCGCTTGCTCCTCGGCCTCGTGTCCTCCCTTCTCTCCTCCCTCTGTGTCCCTCCCTGCCAGGCAGATTCTGCGAGGCAGAGACTCAGTTCATCTACATCACACTAATCAATAGGGCCCCGATTTTAATGACCTAAAAATCAGCGAAATATGCAAGCATTTATGACCTAAAACCTATATAAATATGACCTTAAAAAATAAAATCTGACGCTATGCAAGTTTATTTCTTCTAAATTCCTGTTGGTTTTTAAGTATAACATAAATGCAAAATTCAAGAACAGATTGTGAGTATATTACATGCGGTTTACAGTCTTTGGAACTAACTAGCATTTTTAAAAAATTGTTTATACGCGCAGCAATTTGTTCTGCACTTTTTTCAGCCCCATGACTACGAGCTCGACCAAACTCACTCCGTTCAAAATCATTTATATTTCAAATAATCCTTTGTGGTATAATTGTTGCGTTTATTTGTGACAATAACACTTGATACATTGTCATAAGACACATTCTCATGCTTTTTATTCTTGTAACCTTAAACATATTATATATGTATGCATTTTTGGGCAAAATTTGGCCAAAATATGACCTTTTACTAAAAACTGTGTAAATATGACTTCATATGCACAATCAAAATACGTTTTTTAATCGACAATACATGGATTCGTTGCACAAATTGTATTAAAGTTCACCCGACAGTTCAGAAAAATTATGACTTGTCATTAAAATCCGGGCCCTACTAAGCAGAAGTCATCCGGGCGGGAACGGACTTTCGTCTCGACAAGCACTACACTCGGCAAATAAATTTGCCCCCTGTATGTGAGGGAATTGTTCATTTGACATTTATGATTGATACTCTTGCCGTTAGTACCATTGTTCACAAATGTACGACGTACCCAAAATCACTCGCATCAGACGCAAAATATTTTATACTCACTCTGAACCTGAACGTTTTAAATGTGAAATTAAATCAGGTTCAAGTTCTAAAATTCATTTTAATTAAAGAGTTGAAGTTTAAATTATGATTTGAATTGTACTGTGAACCGATGTGTTATAAATAACTAAAACTAAGTTTTAATAAGGCACATTAAACTTTTCTGATCAGATGTCATCAATATGTGGGAACTCACCTCATGATCGCAATATTTGATTTTGGAATACGTTTTACTAAATGATTTAAATATAGTCTTTAAAAATTCGTGCAAATAACCCATTGTAAGTTCTTAAGTTTACAAACATCAATTGTACAATTTATTTCTTACGAATCTTGGTTGAAAGTTGAAATTTCTTTTATACATGCCTTATTGATGAAAAATAGATATAAAGATAACTAAAAAACCATCTTTGTCTTCAAAACTTCATTGAGAATGTAAAATCATAAAAAATAGCATTGGATCACAAATTCAAAAATTATTTTTTAGAGTAAATGCACGTGATTATATGGGTGTAATTCGAAGACTGTTTTCCTTTTATTTACTGTTTTTTATTTATTGTTTTCTCAATAAATTGTTTGGAGGTGAGGATACTGGTAGCTACTATTATTATTTCGCACTTCCAGTGCAGCTTGGCAATTACATACCAATGCATTTATCTAAATTACCGTGGTTTGTCCGATCAACGCTAGACGAATGCCGGAGCAGATCGGGCCACGGAGCCACGCGGGATCTGTCGACAGGTCCTCCCTTTTTCTTGACCTGCCCTCATCCCTTTCTTCCACGTACACCTACAAGCACTACACTACCTCACGTCGGGAGAGCTGACGGGAGCTTAGAGGTTGTCGCGGCTGGGAAGTGCCTCGCTGGTGGGAGAAACCTGATTGGGGGAGGCTGACGAGTCGGCTCGGCTCTAGTTCCCAACATCCAGCGGGGAATGATTATCGCCACTTCCGGTGATAAAACATGAATTTACATGTTTTATCATTTACGGGACTAATCACCATCCAGCATTTGATTCACCCGGAAACACCAATCAATGAATCAATCAATGTACATTTCATTTGCTTCATTCAGTTGAGCTGCAATCCTGTTTTTGAGGGTCACCTGCCGTCCCCGTTTAGATCTAAATTTTGTTTAATTTTAATGTATTTTAACTTCACTTCCGTTATATTTCATCTCGTCCTAATCCTAGAATGATTACCATTTGTGGAAATTATTTATTCCCTACATTTCAACCTTTAGTATATCAAGTTCATATAAAATTCCGTATAAAAATAAGTGATGTTTAGGCTAATATTACGCATATTTAATAAAGAGAAGAAGCGTCTCTGTGTTTGCATCGTTGAAAAAGTCTTTTGCAAAAAGAATGGAATGGCAGCACAATTCCACTGCATTTCGTGAAATGAGACTTTACTTGTTCTTTCTAAACGAAACGGAAAACTCATCGATGCGAAGTTTATGAGAATTGTTAAAGAGTCTACACAGCCGTGGGAATTACCGAACTGCAACATTTTCAGTTACGTGTTCGTGAAGTCGTTTTGCCCCTGGAGTTAAGCTCAATTCTCCCTCTCTCGAGGAAAGCAGGAAACATTTCACAGTCAGTGGACAAAGTTTTCTGGCGTGTAGCTCGACTGATGTTTGTCATTTGTAACTTGCTCCTTTTATTGCCAATTATTTTCTCCATTTTCTCGTAATGGATATATCTCCATTATTTCGCTTACTTCGAAAGAGATTTTGTTTGGAAGTTGTTCGTCGCAATAAAAGATTTGTGAATTATGCAGCAAATTATTGTTGGCATATTGAATTAAAGAGCAGTGCACAGAAGTTGGTGTTCATTTATAAAATGAATTATACTGAAAGAATTTAAACCTCGTGTGATACGAAAATTTTCTTTTATTACCAGTTATACGTTATTTATGAACTGAACTTTCTACGAGTTGCTTTGAACTTTATCATTTAAATTGAAAATACGATGCTTGCCTTGGCTCGTGTTTTGTTGAGAATAATTGAAAATAGTACATTTATTGGTGCAATTTTGGTGTTGGAGGAGATACAATGAAGGGTTGTGGATTTGATGCTACAATGTAAGAATTGATGTTCTCATTCTCAACAAAATGTTGACAATGATTACTTATTTTATTTACGTGACGTTTTTGGATTGTTTCTTACTTTTGTAAAATATCCAATCTCTTGGCGGTATCGTGATATCAATTAATTACATACAGCGGTAATGTTCATGTAAGTAATATTTTGTTTAATTTTGACATTTATAAAGGTTGTATGCGAATTCGTGTATTAAGGTTATTCCAAAGTTGACATGGTTGTGTGGCTTCAGTGCCAGCTCACAGAAGAAATCTCGGCAGGGCTTAGCTGCATTTGCTTGGAAAGACGTGAGGGATGTTATCGGAGCTCGAGTGTTTACAGAATACTTTCGTGCGTGTGGTAGCAAAGATAACGGCAAATTCACATGACACTCGCCCGCCATCTGTTGACTCGCTGAAATAGCGCGAGAAAGGTTGCGTAGGTGTGCGTACTGGGACTGTTGAAGCTTTGAACACCACACATTCGCCGTACCTTGTTACAATTTGAGAAGCAAGTCTGATATATAGGTTCCCTTATATAGTATTCGAATAACTTGCGTCTGTTCGTCTGACAGTTAGACCACTTCCAGTGAATCAGTCAAGCCACATTATACGTATATAAATGAACGCGCCTCGGTTCCCTGATACGAGCCTGATAATTATTTTTAAATCCACCCAAAAGGCCGCCCAAAATATTACAAGGAAATTTCGTAATAAATTGTTATTTTTAATTTCACTCTCATACTTCGTAAGAAGAGAAAGTTATGTAATCGTGCACCGGAAAACAGGGAATTTTCAGCAGAAAATCTCTTAACGCCGAGCCCTGGAGACGAAAAATGAATACATCCTTTTCTACATATAGTAAATTACTTTCTCTAAAACGTGTATTCAGTCTGTTGATTCTTGATACCGAAAAATCAATTGACGACAAAACATCTGTCCGTCTGTGGTCAACGCTAGCGCGTAAATCGTTCAGTCGATTTTCTACAAAATTGATTTTTCCCGATCGATCTGAACGAACGGATTTGGAAGTTCAAACATATATTTTGATTTTTTTATTTATTTATTTTACGTCAAAAACAGTTAAAACTGCATATGACGTGCTATGGAGAGTAGTGAATTTTGTGCACATTATCAATGTTCTGTGATCCCTACATTAAGTCATAAGCTACTTGAATTTCAAAATTTTCCTTAATTAAATGTTCAAACTTTTCTCAACAATGGCAATAATTTTTTTTGATATGGTGTCTTTTTTTAAACTTTGTACTCGGGTAGTGTAAAGGACACTTAAGAGAATGGTGTAGATCTCATGTTCGTTGATATTCCAGATTTTTCGAAAATTGCAAAAGTGGGTTTTTTTGGGCGTCTTCCTACAATTATATTGAAAATAATAAGTTTTTTCCTTAATTGAATCTGATCCTTAAAGAAAGATCTTAAAATAAGGTCATGCGCTATTATTAGAAAATATAGTAGTTTTCCCGTAATTTTAATATGGACTATTTTTTAAACTAAATTTATGCAATTTTTAAACAATTTTTTCTTTAAAACTGCAACTAAATTTTTCTTCAAATTTCTGTTTGTATGTATCAAGGACGATAAAAATACGATGCTAGTCCCATTTTCGGCGACCTCTTTCGTATTTTCGAAAATTGCCAAAAGTTAATATTTTAAAACTACACAATTGAAGATAGAGCGTTTTGTCTTAGATTAAACAACTCTTTAAAAAATGTCATGTACAGTTTTTTGAAAAAACGACTCGTTTTCGTGTAAGTTGGGCTTGAAATTAATGCAATTTATAAAAAAATTCTCAAAGACCACTTCAATTTTCTTTCCAACGGACAGCAGAAGGAGCGCTTAAAAGAGTAGCGCGTGTGTCATTTTTGTTTAACTCTCTAAATTTTCAAAAATATCAAATTTAAAACAATGGGAGGAAGTTTGTGCTGCTGTAGCACCGCCTTTTGCTTGTTAAGCAACGCGTTGTGGATGATTTATGTCACGAACAGAGGGAATCAATACTTCATTCGGTTCCTCTCGACCAGACAATAATTCTCGACAATAATGTAATCAATATGATAGTACCCGCCGTCGTAGGCTCCAATGTAAGTGAGTTTAAACGGTATTGTAGAAATGTAAATTTTGTTTTTGTCAGTAAATAGGGTAAATTGTGATATGAAAACTCATTCAGACAAACAAATATATGAACGGTGACATTTTTTGACATTTGAAGTAAATTGGAAGGACTTTAGAACTACCTAAATGTTTTCTCCAGTCACAGTATTGAAGCAATCATTCAAGGTGAACTAAAATATTTTAGAAACGAGAAACACGAAATATCTGAAATGAATATTTAGCTCATTTTCAATCCTGTATTATCTCTAGAAATTCTAAATAAATTGGTACCTTTGTGTGCACGTGTGTTTTTCTTTCGCACAGGAGCATCCATGCATTCTTAGAGTTCACGTTAATATATACAGTTCAAGCAGAGCAAAGGTACATGGGAAAGTAAATCAGCGAATTGTTCACATCATGGTAAAGTTTCGAGTAGCTGAAGGGTTGAGAAAAATTATAATGGACACGGTGAATGACAGGAAAGTAACAGATATCGGACACTGAGAAATCATGTTAGCAGACCATCAAATCCACGCGTGCGCTGATATGCGAAGTATATTGTTTGCGAGGATATAACTTGCTCGTGTAGTTATATACTATACAGAACTTACAATGAAATATTACCTTAGTTTCAATGCAATCTGAATAAGGGAACAACATGAAATAATTTAACCGCCATTAATAGTGCAGGTGGTCTAGGGAGCAATGAGAATGCATTAGGATTGTGGTTCGGATCACACAGAGCGTTCGTTTATGTTTATTTGCCTGCGTCGCATCAAATTTCTGAAATTAGTCGTCAACACGCCGCTAGGGATACGCCACTAGAAGAAGATGAATTATTTCCGTGTCGGGGTTTGCAGTGCAGTCTCCCGCGAGCGGAAATAAATCGAACAAAGCGCCCCTACACCTAGTTCCTGTGCAAACCGCTGCGCGCCGGTGTAGTGTGGGGAGGATTGGCTGGCATCGTTGCCCGCTCGGAGGCCCAGCAGGCGATGGCGGCGGCGGCGAACCAGGGGTAGACGTGATTCATTCTTTCCGAGCATTTCAAATGCTATGGTCATTCGTCCCGGTGGAGTAATGAATGCTGACGGTGATTCCTTCCCCGCGAGGTGATGAGATCCGGTATCGACCTACCCGTAGGGTTCCAAAGAATTCCTCTCACTGACAATGAGATCTCCCCCAATGGGGCATCGCCTCTTCCGGTACAAGCTCTAAGATTCCGACTGGCCCCTCGATTGATTGATTGATTTTTTCGTGTTTCCGGGCGCGTCAACTGCTTCAGTCATTAGTCCCGTTAGTGTAGTGCATGTTTTTTTCTCGAGAGTTGGCGGTGATCTTCCCTCGCTGGATGGCGAGATCCGGCGTCGACCTACCGTCGGCTAGTGGGGTTTCCCCCTAACCAGGACTCTCCCACCAACGGGGCACCGCCCCAGTCGGGACAAGCTCTAAGCTCCCGACCGGTCTCCCGGAATATGTGGTAGTGTAGTGCATGTTAGTGTAAGTGTGTGTGTAAGGGGAGAGGATAGGACAAGGAAGAGGAAGGACAGATCGCTCGCGGTCCGTGGCCCGTTTGGTAGGGTACTGCTCCGGCATTCGCCTGGTGTTGATCGGAGAAACCACGGAAAACTACCGATCAGAGCAGCCGGCCGCCATAATTCTCCTCCAGACAGTGGCCCCTCGATTTGTACGGTAGTGTAGTACATGTAAATGTGTAAGAGAAAAGGAAAAAAGGATGAGAAAACAAAATTCGCGCGCGGCTCATGGCCTGTTTGTTAGGGTACTGCTTAGGCATTCGCCTGGTGTTGATTGGAGAAACGACGGAAAATTACCGATCAGAGCAGCCGACCATTAGACCGTTAGACCATCTCCGTATAGTAGCAGAATTCGACCCAGCTGTCTATGACCGAATATGGAAAATCTGCCACTGCTGGAATTGGAAGCCTAGGACCTCCCAGAATCGCTGCAGACAGCAGCAATGCTTCGAACTAAGATCAGCTGGTGGGGGAGGCGTGGAGAGAACGACGGCGCGGGAGTTGGTGGTGAGGTGGTGGGCGGCTGCGGACGGAAGTGTGAGACGGGCAGGGGTGAGGGAAGCGCCATTTCGCCAGGTTCGGGGTATGAACTAATTGCGGAAGCGCGCCCCGCTGCAAGGGCCCTCTTCACCTTCTTTGTTTCGTTTGCTTCCTCTGTCGAGAGCGGGGGGGGGGGGCCTCCCCTCCTGCAATACTACGCACCTCAACCACGCGCGTGGCGGAGTGCGAGAGCGTGGACTGGAGGGCCGCCGCTCCGTTTGGCGCTCCATTCCCTTTTGGGCAGCGAGCGAATTTAAAGCGCTCCGTCGCGCTGCCCAGTGCTTTGTCCCGTGAAGCGAGGGAGGGGGGGGCGGGATGAAAGAGCAATATTCGTGCGATTGCCTCGCTTCCGCCCGCGGCCGCTGCACGTGCGAGCAGCAGCTGCGCCCCGCCCCGCCCCGCCCCGCCTCGCCCCGCCCCGCACGGCCCCGCCCCGCCCCGCCTCACCCCGCCCGCCTCGCCCCGCCCCGCCCCACCCGGCCACGCCCGGCCGCCCCGCCCGGCCCCGCCCCGCCCCCGCCCCGCCCGGCCCCGCCCCCGCCCGGCCCCGCCCCGCCCCGCCCGGCCCCGCCCCACTCCGCGGCGCCCCGCCCCGCCTCGCCCCACCCTGCCCCGCCCCGCCCCGCCCCGCCCCCCCCCCCCCGCCCCGCCCGACGCCCGAAGCTCTACCCGCCTCTCTCGCCCATTTGCCTGCATGCGCCCCTCCATAGCCACTTTCCATCCACCCCGAACCCCTCGCTCAGTCACGTCTCAACCACCCCCCTTATTCTGTCGTCATCCTCTCACCTTCACCCTCCCACGTTCACCACCCCACATCTACCCCCGTCATTTGCACCTCACTCGCAGACAACCCCCTCTCGTCTCGCCCACCTGCCTCGCCCCTCCCACCGCCCCGAATTGCTCCCACCAACACCTGCTTCCGCCACAGTCTCGCCACCCTCTGCGGACGTCCGAATTATGCTTTGTCCCTTCCTGCCCCAACTCAACCGTCCCGTTCCGCCCAATCCAGACCCACTGCTTCTAATGATGTCTCGCATCCTCCAATCACCCTGCACCGCAGAGGCAGGTGATTCGCAAGACGAGAGGGTTGTAAAGTGTCGTTTCCAAAGTACCTAAGGCATATGAATATTTGTTGACTTCGTCCGGTGCGAAAAAGTGTTTACGTTTTTCTCGAATCATAATTCTGGTCGTCCTCCTTCATCCCCGTAATAAGAATAGTAAACTGGTAGTCCTACAATAGCACGTACTTTTTCTCATCAGTAACGGGTACGTAAAATTATAATTTTTTACGCATCTTGTATCCATATTAACACATTTCAGCCAACACTTGCAAAACGCATTACCAATTGTTGCGCATTAGCCGTGAAAACGGAATCTAATAGATCAACACAATTCAACAATTCAAAACTCCGTTCCAAACACCCCAAAGCACTCCCCAACAATGAGAAGTTGTTCTTTTCCTTTTCATTTTTTAAAATTTATTCTGAGGATTTCAAATTGCCGCGTCATTGCGTTCGCATTGTGGTATTGCAACGTAATAACTTCTAAATGATTCTAATAAAAGTGCGCGAAATTCGAATTGACAAATTTTAAAATGGAAAATGCATTCTTTTAAAAGAATGCACATGCCTTTTTTTGAAGAACTAGCTTTTTGAGCAGATATAATTGAACGAAAAATCTCTTATGAGCATTATACTTTTACAATGTTATTTTTTTAAATTATCGAAAAATACTGCGAGTTTGGTGAAAATGGGACCAGCAAATTTTCTTTAGCGTTCTTACCTTACATACGAGGAGAAAAGTTAAAGAAAACATATGGAGTCGTGTTGGACAAAAGTGTATTTTTTATAAATTGTTTTAACTGAAATAACTTTTAACAGAAATTACGCGAGTATTCGTTTTTTCTAACAAACATAACTTCCATTAAAATGTATTTCTTAAACAAATTTATTTTAGTACAAAAATGTCTCTCATCTGTATTGTACTTTCTACAAAGTTATATTTTTGAAATTTTCAAGAATACATTAAGTTCGTCAAAAATAGAACAAGTAGGTTTTATGTCAGTCTTTAATACATACATGGCGAAAAATTAGGAAAAACATTCGAGTGGTTTTCGAAAAAAGTAATTGTTTAAAATGGCCTATATTTTCGCAAAATTACGCAAAAACCACTAATATTTTCGAAAAACCTGATTGTATTTCGAGATCTGCCTTTTAACAACAGATTTTATTACGAAAAAAAATTGTATCTTCGATATTATAGTTACGACACCTAATATATTTTGAACTATCGATGAATACTAGACCGTCGATGAAAGACAATTAGACGAAAATTAGACATTTAGACGATTGGACAAAAATAAGATATTTTTGAGAGCTACTCTAACTACTACGCAACTCGAGTTCAAAGTTTAATAAAAAACTTGGAGCCATCATTTGAGAGAACTTTGAAAACATTGAGGCTTCATGTAAAATACCCTCAAAAACTAAAATTTCCGCTTCATACTGGAAGGGACACGAGATTTTTGTGGATCGGGGAATAACAATTTGGGCGAAAATCGTCTGAACGGCGTCTTAAGCAGTAGCGTTGAACACGGACAGAGAGGTTTTGGCGTCAATCGGGTTTAGATACGGATCACGAAACGTGAACTACGACTAAGCAACTTGCTAGAGGAAGTAATTTACTTCTCACAGTAAAAAGAGTTATTCACTGTTTCGTTACTATGGTCGGAAAGAAAGAGTTTTTCTGTCAAACATTCCCCAGCAGAATTACAATCCTTTCGCTAAATTGCATAAGTAGCTTGCGAAAAAGTAAAAATAGGACGCAGAATACGATTAAGCGAGGTTCTAGTGTGTGTATCACTTGCGCTCGGTTCGGTGCATTCGGCCCATTGTGCGCCGTGTCGCGCCGCGCGGATGGCCATTAGTTGGCGCCTTTTATTGTGCGGCGGCGCTCGCTCGTGACGGTGGCGGCGCGGCGCGCTCCTTTATTGAATGACGGCTTTTTGTGGGCGACAGCGGCGGCGGACAGTTGTGCCCGCCCTCCTGGTCACCCGCCCGCCTTCCCGATCACCCGCCCGCCAGCTCGCCCGCCCACCAGCTCGCCCGCCCACCAGCTCGCCCGGCCACAAGCTCGCCCGCCCACCAGCTCGCCCGCCCACCAGCTCGCCCGCCAGCCTGCTTGCCCGCCCACCAGCTCGCCCGCCCACCAGCTCGCCCGCCCACCAGCTCGCCCGCCCACCAGCTCGCCCGCTCACCAGCTCGCCCGCCCACCAGCTCGCCCGCCAGTCTGCTTGCCCGCACACCAGCTCGCCCGCCCACCAGCTCGCCCGCCAGCCTGCTCGCTCGTCCACCAGCTCGCCCGCCAGCCTGCTTGCCCGCTCACCAGCTCGCCCGCCCGCCTGCCCGCCTACTCTTCGCTCGCCTGCCTACTCGCTCGCTCGTTTGCTCGCCAGCCTGCTCGCTCGCCCGCCTGGTCGCGCGGACCCTCGCCCGCTCTCCCGCCCGCTCGCCCTCTCGCCCTCTCGCCCTCTCGCCCTCTCGCCCTCGCCCGCCCGCCCGCCCGCCCGCCCGCCCGCCCGCCCGCCGCCCGCCCGCCCGCCCGCCCGCCCGCCCGCCCGCCCGCCCGCCCGCCCGCCCGCCCGCCCGCCCGCCCGCCCGCCCGCCCGCCCGCTCCGCCGAAGTGCCCGCCCGCCCAAGTGCCCGCCTGCCCAAGTGCCCGCCCGCCCAAGTGCCCGCCCGCCCACCGCCCGCCAGCCCAACCACCCAACCGCCGGCCCAACCGCCCAACCGCCCGCTCGTTTGCTCTCTTTGCTCGTTCGCGCCTGCTCGCTCGCTCGCCCGCCCGCCCGCCCGCTCGCCCGTCCCCACCATTCCCTGTCACCGCCCCCCTCTTTGCCAGGTCGTCCGCTCACTCAGTCGATAACCGTTGATGGATGAGACGACGTAGAGAAATTACTCGGGACTGTGTTGATAATTGTGAGCTCTGACCCTGAATCTGGTTTTCTTTCTGCTCCATTCTCGTCTTAGCGCGTTCTACTGGACGATGGTGGTTGTCTAGTTATGTTGATATTTGTAGAAATAGCTACGGCGGTGCCATTTTTTCAAGATCTAGTAATTTCAATGAGACAAATTCGTTTGTAAACTGTGTATCACTGTTAGCATTAATCGTTTAGCTTATGAAAGTATTAGATTCCATCGCAATTTACAAAAGTGCTTTTAAGTCAAGTCATTTTACGAACACAGTCTGTACTGTTTAAAAAGATGTTGACTGTAATTTTTGGGTTAACTTTCAATAAGATTCCGGGTTTTCACTTGATCGCAACAAATCCTACATGCGACTTTTTTTAAAAAAATAATATATATTGTTAATGCATTATTTCATTGTAAACAAATTGTATGTAATAAAATATTTTTGCAATTGTAACATTCATATAATGTGAAGTAAAAGTCGGTTTTGGTAATTGGAACAGGTAACTGAAATTGATGTTTTAACAGACTAATTCTTCGATACTAAATGGATTTGCAGTCAATTTGAGGGTTCATATGTCAGCGTGAATTTTAACTCACACCTTTTACTGTCCTGCGCAGCGCGAACTCAGTGGCAATGAGCTTACACGATGTACACATGAGTCACGTAACTTTAAAACCTCCTGTAATTTTTGAAATGTGGAAGTTATTGCAACGCGGGTTTCATTGAAGTGCATGATGGAATGGGGCTAATTGATGCATGTTTTCATTTCGATTTTATCACTTGTATTTTAAGAGATAATACGGTAAATTTGTGTTTTCCACATGGAAGTATACATATATTTTTAGTGTATCATGACCAGTGTAAAAAGATGAATCCAATTATGTACATATTGTCATATGTTAGATAATCATTTTTTTCTAGTAATTTTAATTTTTTTGCGACTCGTGTTTAACGTGTATTTTAAAAGTAACAGCCCACTAACTACGGACGCGTAACTAGCACGTACTCGAAGTGTTACAATATTCGTTAAATACGTAAAAAGTCAAAATTACTCGAGATAATGCTTATCTAACATGTGACAATATGTATATCATTGAATTCTCTTTTTACGCTCGTCATGATACACTAAAAGTTATGTATAGTTCCATTTGAAAAAACCAATTTGCCTGATAAAATGATAAAATAAAAATGAATGCTTTATTAATTAGCCCCATTTGCTCATGCGTTTCCGTGAAAATTGTTTTGCAATAACGTCAATCGTTCAAAAACTGCAGAAGGTGCTAAAATTACGTGACTCACCTGTATATTCAGATGTATTAAATTGTGAATACCATCAATTTAAATGTCCTTTCGTTTCCCATAAATTTATTTGAGAAAATGCATGCAGACTACACTTTTGATCATGTGTGGATACAACCTTTAATATGTTTCAGAAAACAAATGTAGAATTCGGAAACCAGAAAACATTTTCATTTGTAGTAGTATCATAACCCTACAGTTTTAAAATTCGTAACATGTATACTATCAAATTTTGAGCTGGGTGTGATTAGTTATTTGAAATTAAATATTCTTTTTCGAAATTTTATTCCCTGCATGTATTTTTTAAAAATTGTATTTCGAGGGCATAATGAAATATTGAGATAATATGAAGTAAGGAATATTGTTGATGTTGTTGATATGTCAAATATTTTAAAGAATGGGATAATTTTAACAATATTTCGTAAGTATTTAGGTTGAAAATTAATTAAATGTAAAGGAGGTGAAATATATTATTGATGTGCTGTTGGAAGTGAATTATGATGCCTTTGCTAATATTAGTAGATTGATAGTGTGTTGCGTCTTCGTCTAGTAAGAAGTAACTTAACTTTTAAAGTAGTAATTGCAAGTATTAAGCTTTTAAATTTGTCCTGCATTCTTTAGCGGCCCAAGAGGTCACTAACACGACGAGGAGAGAAAGAAGTCAAAAGAGATGTGGGGAAAAAAAAGAAAAAAAAAGAAAAGAAAAAACAGCGTACCATATCGTTTGCTGTTAGTTCTGGATCAATTAAATGTGACGTATGTAGTTCTCAGTGTGGTCAGGTCAAGTCAGATGTGAGATAAATTGAGGCAGTACGTTCAGTTTGTTGCTTAAGGGGGAAATCTATATATTATATGGCTATAATTCAATTAAAGATATTAACAAGTGTTCTTTTGTTGATTTTGTGCTGTTTAATATTCAATGTTCCTGCCAGCAAGAAGCTACACTAACGAAATTCAAAATTTGAGTGACCGTAGAGGAGAGTGATTGGGTCTTACGTTTTTCTTCTTAAATTGCAGTGTGAATGTGTGTCTGGTCACTGTGTTGTCGTTTTGTGTTAAGCCTCTCCCTTCACATTTAGTTGGAGTCTCGCTAGTTAGGCATATGTGGTAGAAAAAAATTTAAGTGATTATAGCTAATGGTGAGAAAGGTAAAATGACGAACAATCTATAGACGCAAACTTTAGCAATTGAAGGTCATCAGAAAAATTCGTATGTGCTGGCGCATAGACCACACGCCTACGTGATTGGCTCGTATTGTTATGACGGCTCGCTCTTTTCATTCAGCGCGACCACTCTCCCTGCTTCCATTCCTGCGTTCAATGTAAACACTGCGTCATCGTTGATGGAGGTTCGGAATATCAAAGAGCAACTGCACAGATAGCAGCGCCGCGCGTTTAGTTTTAGTTCTAATCCGTTCGAATCCGCCCACATTCTATTCTCCCGCTCGGCCCACAGTGCAGCGCGTCCCGCAATCTCGCTCCTAAATAGATTCGCGAACGAGCTATTTGTTTCGCGGAATAACCGCAAGCGGTGGGTCGGGTGGGCGGGGGTGGGGGGAATGGGCAGCGCGAGAGCGGGGCGCGACGCGGCGGGACGGGGTGGGAAGTGCTAGAGCTGGGCGGACGGGGACGTAGGTTGCACGCCGCGCCGCGAGCCGAGTGTCACAGATACAATTATCAGTTATTGACACCGATGGTGGGGTGGGGGCTGGTGCTGCGAGCCGCGTTGGGTTTAGACTTGCAAATGAAAGCGATCGCGGAAGCGGCGGCGGGGGCACTGGCAGTGCGGGTGGGAACGGTGACAATCATCACGTCGGAAGAGGTGTTGGTAATGGTGAGGAAATGAACGATGGTAATCGAGAAATTGTGACGGTAATAGGGCTGATTTCAGTTATACGTGAATTGATAGTGGGGTTGTTTATTTAAAAATATCGTCCTCAGGATTTTAAGTACAGTAATTCGTCAGATTGATAGCGTAGCAATATATCGTTGATTATTATATATATATATATATATATATATATATATATATATATATATATATATATATATATATGTGTGTGTGTGTGTGTTTGTGTGTGTGTGTGTGTGTGTGTTATTTATTAAAAAGAACTGTTTATCTACTTTAAAATTTTCAACCCCTGCATTTTTAACCTTCATTTTATGTTCAGTTGAAATGTATTTCGTGTTTCTTGCTACTTGTTCTTATTTCATTGTAGCTTAGATTGATTGTAAACATGCAAATCATTGAATACATCGGTATTATTTGTTGTGCTAGTTGAAAATTAATTGATATTTCAAATATGAAACTATGCCATTATTGTTTTTCAAGCAAGAATTTATATATTTTTATGCATATATTAACCCTTCAGTGGTCGCGTGGAGTACTATTGTAATTCAGTATTCTTCATTCACTGTTTACAGCGAGGGTTGACAAACTTTTGGCATGGACTTTTTAGTACCTTTCGTAGAAGACCCCAGTTATTGAATTTTAAGGAAATATGACGCGAATGATAACTGCTGCACTAGTGCTAAACGCCGGAAACAGATTGGATTACAATAGTAATCCATGCGACCACTCGTGGTTCAGTTTCTGACTTAAGCTGACATTATGAATATCGCTGTAATTCGATGCTCTGAATGTTTACGCAAAGAACAACATTGGAGCAAGTTTGATTAGAAGGGGATTTCAAAAGGGTCTTGCTTTGTTCTTTATGAAACCAGAAATGAAAAGCAAGATCGAGCGAAAATGTGTACCGACTGCAGTAAGAACACGCTGGAAACGTCTACTGGGAAGCCGAGAAAGGTCCAAGGGGTCTACGGAGTCGGGCGACGTTGTTATCTCTGTGGACGTCAACGAAATAAGAGCACTCAACAGTACAGCGTAAATTTGTTTCCAGGGATGGGCCTTATTAATAAAATCTGTGAGATGTTTATATGAAGTTGACATTTAAACACATTCAGAATAGAATAACAGCTTCATAAATTTAAACAATTTTGTCAAACTGTTCAATTTAATAATCGTAATGCAAAGTATATAAAGTGCACAATACATATAGAGCACAAGACTTCTCAAAAACAAATATCTACTCGCAGGTATTTGAGTTTATTTGTTTGCATTTTTCTGGAACGTTTCATAGAATTTTTGTATTTTATCAACGTTCTAATAAATTTAATTGTATTTTGTGATTGATCAGTGCTTTATATACCATTACTCGTCTGTATTTGAATTAAAAGACGATTTCTTCGTAAAATGTTAATAATATTTTTTAAATAGGGATAACAATTGTAATCCACGCGATCACTCGCGTTCCATTTTTGAGCGCGACTACAGAATCCATTCAGTTCCATCCACATGTTCTCCTGCTGGTTGACTGAGGTGATATGCAGGGGGAGGGTTGATGGCGTTGCTGAGTGTTGCGGAAGCACTTCCGGCCGCGCGAACCCGCGCAGTCGGTGGCGCGCACGGGGGCGATTGCATTTACATCGGCAGCTGCGTCTGCGCCCAAAAAGTACAACCCTGCGGGCAGCCTCCCGCGCACAACGAAGCGACGGGCAGAGTGCGCGTGGGGCGGGCTTGGTGACATTGGTGTTGGACGGAGTTGAAAGGGATTGGACGGGTTGGACGGAATTGCCCGGGGTTGGAGGGGTGGGCGGGCTTGGAGGCCTCGCGGGAAAAGGCGGTGGGGTGCGTTCAGAACGCAGTGTTGTGCGGAGTTGGATGTGAGTAGGTGGGGAAGGCTTGGGTCACGTTGGACGGTGTTGTATGGGTTGAGCTGGATTGAGGGGTTGGAGGAGGTGGGAAGGTTTGAGCGGGATTGGAGAGGGTAGGAGGGCGTGAGGTGAGGCTAGAGCGTGTAACGGGAGCTGGTTGGTAAGACTGCTGTGGCGAGCTGAAGGAGCTGTGTGGGGACGGTGCAGACGGGCAAGGAGAGGCTGGGTGGGCGCACGCGGTCTTCGATTGATCCGCATTCCTGCCCCAGGGCGGAGCGATCAACGGGAGGGAGGTTAATGAGGGCCACTGTGTTTTATATGTATGCGTATTTTGTCTGTTGAGAAAGCTGGTGAGAGTGAAGTGAACATGGATTGAACTCGAGAGCAGATCGTAGAAGAGATGTTATTGAGGGATCTCGTTGTGTCTCTTCCTTGGCTTCAGTTTGCCCACTCTCGTAGCGGTTAAGGCTATCATCACGGCAATGAATGTAATTGTATTTGAATTACATTCGAACTGTATTGAATAGATTAGAGCGAAGTGTAGTGGCTTTTGCTTACGTATAGTTATTGAATATGAATTGAAATAAAATGGTAATTACGTATATATCTAAACTACTAAACAGCTTAATCAATACTCGTTTTGAAATGCAACGTAATCTTCTTGAGCGTGATTATGAACCGAACTACAGATCGAATCTGGCGCAGAGAACAATTACAAAGAGAATATATTTATGTACTCGTTAATGTTCAAATTAATACTTTCAAATGCCCCTCTGAAATGTTTTCAAATACTTGGTCATCTCAATTGCATTGATAGCTGGTCGTATATTTTTCTTCTCAATTTCAGAGACGATTACAGTTCAGATCGCTCGTAAAAAACACTTTCCTACACAAAGGAAATGTTGACTTCGCAAACATCGTTCCCGATAAGCTACTTTAGTATTGAAATGATAGGGTAATAATCCACTTCTCTCCAGCCAAAAGCAAATGTTTGCGCGTAGATTCGTGCACCATTGTCACCTATTTCATACGTTCGTGTTAGAAACTATTAAACAGATATCGTTAACAAGTTAACTGAGTAGTTTCTCCTTTATATTTATAGGGGTCCTGTTAATTAGTTTCTAGTTTAAAATACACGGTTTTGTCCTTTCTGTATAGAAACTATTCCAGAGAATGCTTGATATATGATTTCGTTGAATTTAACAATAGTTATAGCTCATTTGTTTTGAATTCCTACATACGCTGAATAACTTGCATGTCAAACGCACTCTTTTGAAGCAAGCGAAACAAATAAATCATTTCAGGAATGGTGTTTTCGTACATTATAATATATAGTTGGCTGCAACATTCGCATCCGAAAGGGTCTGAAGAATTAATTAATATGAATCATTGGTTAAGCGTTAATATTCGCTTTCTTGAAACATCGTATACTAAGAGCGTGAAATTATCGACATGTTCTGTGTTTTAGAATAATTGCGGAGCAGTTGTGTATTAAAAGCAAATGAAATATAGGCTTGCCGCGAGGGTCCGTGTTATCAGCGATCCTTTTTCTCATATTCATTAACGACCTCTTCAGTTGCCAGGAAAAAAGAGCTTTAGCTGGCAACATTGCTTTTACTTTTTCTCGCAATGACGAACATCTTTGGAATGACATTGTAGACAGTCTTATGATTCTAAAGAAATGGTGCAGCAATAACAAAATGAATGGTAATGTAAGAAAAACTAAATACATGAATATGGGATTTGCTGATTTTCATTTTAAATTTATTACTATGTTCCATGATTTTAATTGTATTCAAAAGATGGCATACAAATGTGAAACAGTCGAGAAAGTCAACTATTTCAAATACTTAGGCATAATGATTGATAATAAAATAATTTGAGTATTCAAAAATATTTAAGTAGTAATATAAGAAATGAAAATTTTGCAATATCCATACACTAAGAATTCTATATTACGCACTAATAAATTGAAAACTCCAATATGGAATCCAAATAAGGGGAGTCACATTCAAGACGAACATTACGAAATTAAGAATAACTCAAAATAAATTTATTCGTATTATCTATAAAATAAATAGGACTGCTTCTTCACTTCGTCTTTATAAACAGTTAAACATTTTGCCTTTACAACATCTCTTCGAGTACAAATATTATTTCTATTTTACCAATCCTTGGTTTCTAGGGTGAATTTTAACACAGTTTTTTCTACAAATTTTTTTCTTTTTTCTTTTAAACAACGACATTATACATTGTTATATAATTAATTGTTCTATTTTTATTTCTTATCCCATTCACAATTTTTTCACTGTTAAAAGTATTCAAACAACGATTAGCAGTTCGAGTAGCACCGTTTGTTTGTAGATCGTCTTTCCTCTCTATAGTTTCAGTTCTAAGCAGACTTTTTTCTATTGAACACAGTTCAGTAGAACCTCACTAATATGATCACTAGAGTCTGGAAGTTCAGGCATTTGTTTTACCTAAATAGGCAGGCAAAAACGGCATTTATTTTCACTAAAATTTGCATGAAAAAAGACATTCATTATAGCAAAAGTAGGGGTACCAAAAAGCGTGTAAAAATGAAAATTCACATTCAAAAAGAATTATTGTAAAAAAAGAATAATTAAAATGATTCACATTTTTATTATAACTCTAAAATTTACATTAGCTCATAACATGTAAGGTAACGATGTTCTCTTTCTAATCTTGATGCCACCTGACCATCCGGTATGACGGCTACGAATTTGTTGTATTTGCGACGCTGTCTCTTCGAAATTATATTGTGAACTCCCTTTTGAATCTTGAAATGGCAACTGTGAAAACATAATTACATTTTTTAGTTTTTCACACTTGTGTAATTGCCGGTGCTGAGAAGGGTATATCGTAAACAGAGATCTGTCCTCAAAAGTTTAGTTGGTTGGTTTTTCGTGTTTCCGGGCGCGTCAACTGCTTCGATCATTAATCCCGTTAGTGTAGTATATGTTTTTTCTCGAGATGGCGGTGATCTTCCCCCGTTGGATGGTGAGATCCGGCGCCGACCTACCGTCGGCGAGTGGGGCTTCCCCCTAACCAGGACTCTCCGCCCCAGCCGGGACAAGCTCTAAGCTCCCGATCGGTCTCCCAGAATATGTGGTAGTGTAGTGCATGTTAGTGTAAGTGTGTGCGTAAGGGGAGAGGATAGGACAAGGAAGAGGAACGAAAGATCGCGTGCGGTCCTTGGCCCATTTGGTAGGGTACTGCTCCGGCATTCGCCTGGTATTGATCGGAGAAACCACGGAAAACTACCGATCAGAGCAGCCGGCCGCTAGAATTCTCCTCCAGACAGCGACTGAATTCGACCTAGCTGATAATCTAGTGTCGAAAATCCTGCCGCCGTCAGGACTCAAACCTAGGACCTCCCGGTCAAAGGCGCTGCAGTCCTCAAAAGAGATTCGACGCCGTACTCAAAAGTAGGATGGGATTCTTCGCGAGCGCTTGGAGCCTGTTGGCATCAATAAAAGAAATTTAAAATTATTTTTTAATACAGCTTCTCCTTCCACAGAAAGACTTCGTCGTCGACGATGTTTTCGAGTTGCCTAGGCTTTCAGCTATATATATCCAGCTTGATCAAAATCTCTGCCAGAAGAAAAAAATAGCAAAATAATGACGGAAAAGGCAGAAAAGGCAAAAATAAGACAAAATGGCAAAAACTGGCATCATAAGCTAAAATATGCAACAAAAAAAGGCTAAATAAAAATCTACTAAAACAACGCCAGAAGCACAGTTAAGTGATTACTATTGTCAAAAACTCATGAAATAGTAATAATAACAAAAAGGCATTTTGCCAAACTTCCGGGATTTAATGTTCACTACAGGCTAGTTTGGATCTTAAAAATAAATTATTCCCCCCCCCCCCAAATATCAATTTTCTTACTAAAAATGTATTGTCCGTCTGTCTGAATGTGTTTATGTTAGTACGTATACCTAATATACATGTGTACATATATGAATTAAACGAAGTTTCTCGAGTCAAGTGACTTCTTTGGCAATTTCTGAAGAGATTTTGCCGTAACCAGCTTTGTCAGGGTTTCCGACCATTATATATTTAAGTATGATTTATATCTTCTTTACTGTTTTTTCAAAGGATGTTTTCATGTCAAAAAACTGGTTGATGGTGTCATTCGCTGTAAGTCACACAAAGGGATGTTTGTTCACCTAGAAGAATGTCGCTTTTGTCAACTTTTCGAAGAACTCAGGACAACGGAAGGGCCGGATAGTCGGAGTACCCGCAGATGCCAACGAGTCGAGGTTAAGTGGAATTAAACTGCATTTTCAAAGCACATTTCAAATAATGTTTCACTAAACGGTATCTTAAAATTTTCAATGTGTTTATTTCTCCGTACCTGTAAGTAAATGACCTTCATTTAGTATTATTTTTGGATTAATTTATTTCCTACAAGGAGAAAATAAATATTTTTTATTAAATGTAAAATACTTTTAAACCAGTTTCCGCCCACTGTTAATAATAGCAATTTCATTTCTATCTTTCGAAGTCATAAACTAGTTTGCTTCTCTCTCCGTGTTGTAGTTCTTCACCCTTTGGCGAGCGCGCGGCTGCGGTCGTTTCAAAGCGCTCGCGAAAAGATTTGCGTCGGGCGCATCCGTCCGTCCGTCCGTCCGTCCGTCCGTCCGTCCGTCCGTCCACGCGCGCAGCGGCTGCGCAGGGCGGCCGCGCGATTAAAGCAATTTGCGCCAAATCCGCCCTTTGTTGGACGCCCCCTCGCGTCGACGCCGCCCCGCTCCTCCCCCGCCCCCGCACCACCGGCGCCGGTTAACGGCTGGCGTGCGGTGTGTAAATACGTTATGAGCGCGTAATGCTCACCGCGGACACGAAGACCGCCCCGGTAACATCCTCGCTGCGCGTTCGCTCGCCCTCATCCCCTCCCCTCCCTTCCCCCTCTCCTCCCCCTCTTCCATTCTCTGTTTATCCCGCCATACGTCCCTCCTCTTCCTCTTTTTCTCCACACGGCTTTTTTCTCTTGCTGATTCTTCCTCTTCCTCCCATTCTGTTCATGGTCCCATCCTCTTCCTCCCTTCCTCGTCCTGCTCTCATCATCCTTCTTTTTTTCCCCGTTTACCTCCTTTTCTCTACCTGCTGCCGTTATCTTTCTTTTCCTGTTCCGGCTCTCTTTTTTTCTCCTCCTCATCTTAACGTTTTATCATGTCCCTAAACTTCTTATCCCTTTTTCTTCCTTACCTTCTACCCTTTCTTCCTCTTCCTCCTCTCTTCTTCCTACCTTGCCTTGCATTCTCAACCCTCGTTTTGCCACCTCATTTCTTGATTGTTGCATCCGTTAAAAAATTATATCTATAACATCACAGAACAGAATACCGCACTGTACAGGAATAGCAATTGTCATCGGTTCCCAATTGTCATTATTTCTTTTAAACACATACGTTAATTTAGTTGCCGATGTAATACGTAGATGAGAAATTTTGTCGCGTTTGTAATCAGTTGAAGAGCTTTTATTAATTCGTAAATGTCGATGGTATAATTTTTTTTGTTCAAATAGATCACAGTTATTCTCGTAGTTTTAAAAATACGTTACACTGAACCCTCATCAGAACCTAACTACATTTAACGTAATATCTACTTGTATATTGAATCGTTCTGTCTGTACTGTTTCGCTTCATAAAATAGGTGGTTCTTTCCACCTAGAACGATATCTTTCTGTTCTGCAAACTGCTCTCGCATAACGCGAAGGAAAGTCTTTTTGTGTTTGTTCTGGTTCACGTTGTCAAGTATGTCCTCTGCCAATGATTCGTACGTGAGAAAGCATTTGCTCCTCCCACGCCAATGGCTCTACGTGCACAGAAGGAATAACGATTTGCGCGAGGCACGTACAATTTGTTGTGGGGTGAAAGAACGTGCTGGCTTGCTTCGCACGTCATCCCACCGTATGTGTAAACGGCAAGGTCTTGGCCCACAGTTTCTGTTGTCAGTGGAGAAAGTTTTTCTTATAATTAATCCATCTTCACATTTTCAACGAACTCGGGGTGGGGTGGGGTATGTAAATACTGTAGCAGTACTGCTTCGGCGTTTGTCTGATATTAGTAGTAGATACCACAGAAAATTACCGATCAGACCATTGGGCAGCTAGAACTCTCCACCAGGCGACAATTTGACTCAGCTGTGTAGTTAGTACAAAAATTCCTCCTCAGGACGTAATAGTGACTTACTAAACGAAAAGTAAAAATGAATGTCTTCGAAAATAAAATTTATTACTATCGATAAATTTGTAAAAGAATGATATCTCTTGGAATGAAGTGTAATTTTACAATTAAAGCACGTCTTCTGAATTACAAGAATTAGGGACAGACTGCCCGAGGTGCTGCAGTGACTGGCGTTCCACTCGTCTTTCACTAGACTAGAGCCGATATCCCCCGAACGCTTCTCTTCGCTTCGCGTCGGGCTGAGTCAGTAAGCTGCGAGCTACACTGATCACCCGCAAATAAGCACCGGGCCATGGGATGGCAAGAGGTCCTCCCACTCCAACTGCACCGCATTAACAAATATTCTCGAAATCACCTGCGCATCGTTAAGCGAATTGCCGCGTTGTAACATCGTACACACTTCGACCCTAGAGCGAGGACTGCGGCATAAGGCGTAACGCTGCGTGGGAGCTGGTTGTTCCGAGGCCTGATCCCCTCTTACGAGGGTGCATTCGACGAACCGGCGTTATTTGCGGGAGGACGTGCGGATCCGCTGCACGTGTCGAGCGTGCTTGGCACGACATTTGAATCCAGGTGCATCCAGAAGCATCTGGCCTCACATTGCTTGGATTTCGACCGGCCTTGTTATTAGGGCTTTACAGTGAGGCATGCAAATTACGTTTAGCGGATAATTCGTGTGTGCGCTAGACAGGACCCACAAATGAGGGGAACCAGATTAGATGATTTGATATTAATATTATTGTTTTTAAATGGGTATCTTTATTGTTATTAATGGCCAACGCGCGCAGAAATTGAAAGAAAACTCTGATCAAGTGAGTGGTATATATTTATTTCACGTCCAGAAACTCGAGAAAAATATAAAAACAATGAAACAGTTTCGATTTTGACTAAAAAATTAAAATATTTTGTGAAGTTATTCCGCCTATTCTAGTTCTGCGTGTATCAACTAAATTGTCATATTCAATGCATCACTCTTTATTTCACAACTAACGTCATACAACAGCAAGACCCCAAGGAAGAGGCTGCCTGCTATTAAAAATATTTGCTATTTACGTGTTACGTTGTAGCAAAGCATCTTTTAATGTTCTTGGTACGTAAGGAACTGTTGCACTGTGTATATTCTATTCAACTGTACTATACAATATATACTGTACTATACTAACTATACTTTCTATATTACACACGTTACTGTAGTTTTCAAGAAGAAGGTTTGTGTTAAAATATTAATCGGTCTCATGTGTCTCTAACCCCTGTTTACATGCAACCCTGTAGGTGTGTTAGGTGCACTTGTACCTACCTGTATGTTAAGAAATTTAACATCCTTAGCAACGTAAACAACCATCGATGCATCGCAAGTCAAATGTTTGCTGAAGAAGAAGCATGGCGATGCACAAAACATCATATTCTAACAATTCAGACGTAATTCACGTTGGTTTGGGGAATAATTATTCTTAATAGTAATAGTATTAATAGTTCAATTAGAAAAATATATATTATGTAAATTAACCTCATTTTCCTCACATTCCATCAAATTAAACTGCTGTAGTAATTATATTTATTGACGATGTGAAGGTGTCGCCACTGGAAGTCAAACGCGCCAATTTCCTACGGGAACGTCGTTTCTTTAGATATCTTTAGGTTCAAGAGACTTATTTTCATCCAATTTTCTCGAACCATGTTACACGAATATTGTGTATATAGATATATCGCAAGCAACACCCCACAAGATCGTACTAATGTGCTGCAACAACAGAAAAATTAATCTGTTTACTATCGCAGAAATGTCGTAAATTTTCGCATAATTCGTGAGATTTTATGATCATCGATAAAATGCTGAACATGCCACGAAATGTTATTATTATTACTGCCTCCTCCAAATTAAACACCTCGGCTCATCTTCGCTCCACCTCGATTTTTAACTTTTAGCCTCGGCAGTAATATCACTCATAACATTTCTAGGTGTGTTAATAGCTATTAATTCATTGCAGTGTTAGGCAAGAGTATTTTATTTCTTGTTCTTGAAACCGGGAGCGGTAGCTCAGTGCATCAACTGATGCCACTGCAGCGCCTCTGACCGGGAGGTCCTAGGTTCGAGTCCTGACGGCAGGATTTTCGGCACTAGCTTTTCAGCTAGATCGAATTCAGTCGCTGTCTGGAGGAGAATTCTAGCGGCCGGCTGCTCTGATCGGTAGTTTTCCGTGGTTTCTCCGATCAATACCAGGCGAATGCCGGAGCAGTATCCTAACAAACGGACCGCGCGCTATCTTTCCTTCCTCTTCCTTGACCTATCCTCTCCCCTTACACATACACTTACACCACATGCACTACACTACCACATATTCCGGGAGACCGGTCGGGAGCTTAGAGCTTGTCCCGGCTGTCCCCGCTGGTGGGAGAGTCCTGGTTAGGGGGAAACCCCACTAGCCGACAGTAGGTCGGCGCTGGATCTCGCCATCCAGCGGGGGAAGATCACCGCCAACTCTCGCGAAAAAAAACATGCACTACACTAACGGAACTAATGACCAAAGCAGTTGACGCGCCCGGAAACACGAAAAAAATCAATCAATTGTTCTTGAGCAGTATGCCTGCTACTTTCTGGAATAACATTTTGTGTGGTTTTGTTCAGCGGTAATTGTGCTGGTGCAGTCCGATAGTTTTTCTACTAAATTAATGAAATACAATATACAGATTGCAAATAGAAGTTGCAAATTTTTCTGTGATCGAAGCTCGGGGAGCGTCGCCCGGCGAGGCGCTGATACCCCGCCCTTAACGGACCCCAGGTAAGACAATAAAAGTGGTTTCCATCGGCTCGAATGCCTTCTAAGCACTTCCAGAACATAGTTTTGAAGCAAATCCGAGGGATTTCGGCGATTTTACCTTCATAAAATCATCGGAACTTCTTCCCCGTTTCTTGCGTGCAACTGATGTTTCAAGTATCTTCAAAGAAATAAGTTATAAACAGGTTAGATTAGGTATTCTGAGAAGTCATTTGTACTTATTTAAATACTCCTTCGTGACTGTATACAAAAGTTAAAAGAATTACGTGGACTGGCCTCGATGAGCACTGGTGCTTTGGTACCCAGCAGAAGATATATGGTCCGCCCTGAGGGTAACAATAAGTTTCGTGATTACTGTTAAGATTATTAAAATAGGATTCCTTGTTTGAAAGTAAAATATTACATAGGAGATATTTTGAATATATTTTATTCCAATTTTTTCTTTGTTATGAATCTTGTGGTATTAGATTTCAAATAAATGTTAAAAAATTGCAAAAATATTTGCATTTATTTTCGAAAATCTTATAAACGAATACTATTGTAAAAAATGTTCGCAATGCGACTATAGGTTGTTCAGAATTTTTTTGGACTAAACAAATCACCAGAAGACATTCTCTAGTGATTTTTGTTTTATTATTGTAACCGTCTTACCCTGAATTTCCGAGTTCGCCCCCCCCCCGTGTTGTCACCCATCATTGATACCCCAGTTATGCCATGATTCTGCCTCCCCAGGCGCTGCACGCACTGCTGGGCGTCCCCGAATTGTTGTCCGGATAGCACCAATGGATTTTATCGCAACCTGTCACATTACCAACTTCACACAATTCTTCTTCAATCAAATAATATGTATATTGAAAAAGATTATGGAGATATAAAAGTGTACTATTAGGTAATTTCATAAGTTTTATTACATATCTCACGTGTTTTGTAGTCCACAAACTTAATTTAAGTTAGTTTATGCCTGAAACACACATTACAAGTAATAAACCAATTACACCACTTGTGGAAACCCGCCCACGGTAACTGAGAAGAAAACCAATGAAGTGAATGCTTTATAAACCTATGGATTTTAAATATTTTCCTTGTCTTCCAATCCCTATCGCTTTTGTATCAAACATAATTAACCGATATTTAGGGATAAATGAAAATACTTCTGTTTCAATATAGTTTTGTACATTAAATCAAGCTTTGAGTTCTTTTCATATCAAACTACACTTGGGGAAAATAAACCTGTAAGCGGATCACGCAATGTGATTGTTCAAACATATTGTACGTGTAAGTTATATAGCAGAGTTTTACTCCAACGTATATTCTGGTATTTAAAGAGGTGAAGCCTCGTCGTGAATAAGTATCCATTTCTGTTGTAATGTGCATATATGCATAGTCGTGGCATTTGGAAACATAATTATAACTTCACACTTAAAGACTTGCAAAAAAGAGCGCCACTTGAGGAAATTGTGATTGACTGTAACTTACAAAACAAAGTAATGAATAAATGACTGCAGACATGCGTTTATTCGATTAATTTTACAGTTTTATTAAAATTTAACTTGTATGCTATAAAATCAGTATATGTAGAGTTACAAACACATCTAGAGCCTTTCATTTAAAGCAAAACTCACGAACTTTGCTTCAATAGAAAGCTCACATTTCTTTATGAACAAAAACCCTTAGTATTTTAATTATAAAAAAATACCTTTTTATATTTTGTAAGTTCTTTGGAAAAATCAAAAATATTAGTGGGGTATTTTTCACTTCTGAAGCTTTCAGTGTAGGAATATGCGCTTAGAAGTTTTTCGACGTAAAAACCGAGGTAAAAGAATCGCAAAGTATGCAAGCGCTTGTTTCTTTAGTGGTGTGGGCGTATAGAGTCTTCTTGTCGACTCATTTCACACGTGCCGCCTTCTCTTGTTTGCATTTGCAACGAGTCTAGAAGAAATACGACTTCCTGCTGCCTCGAATTCTTCGCGTAGCTCTTTTTATTTTTCTTTCTTTCTGTCAGCGAACACTATTTGTAGAGCTCGTGGGTTTACGGAGAGAGTTCCATGCATTTTGTGACAAGGACGTCCGAAGACTCCAAGAGAAATACCAAGTGGCCACTAATGGACTACACTTCCCAAGTAATTTTAGTTTTCAATATGTACAATTTGACAATAATACCCGCAGAGAGAGAGAGAGAGAGAGAGAGAGAGAGAGAGAGGAGGGAGGGAGAGGGAGAAAGAGAGAGAGAGAGAGAGAGAGAGAGAGAGAGAGAGAGAGAGAGAGAGAGAGAGACAGACACAGTAGGCTCTATTAATGTAAATTCATTTTCATAAATTATTTTGATTTCACGAATCACAGGTTCACAAATTGGATCTAAACCTAAATGTTAAGAACTTCATTTTGCGAAAACGATGGGGGGGTGACTTCAAAATCCATTGACCATTCCAAGCGCTATGAATTTATTTCCTAGATAGTCAAAATCATTCGATGTTATTTTGTGCCCCAATATGCAACGATTATATTTGTTAGGTTGTTTCTTTCTCTACTCACTTTTAATAACCTGTGACCTTGAATGAAGCCGTTGTGTGAAGGAAAGAAGGCAAAAAAAGCATAAAGATCAACAAAATATTATTTCTTTGGAAAATGCTGCTTATTGCTTAAAAAATTATTGCTTGGAAGTCACCATCCGTAAAGTAACAAATTCTTAAGGGAGAATTTCGACCGTCACACAAAGAGCTAACAATAATTATTGACGAGTGGTGAAAGTGACGTTTTAATAAAATTACTTTTACCATGTGTGTCATACATAATTTTTAGACAGCCTTAGGGGCTTTCATATTATTTTAATTCGAGTATTCAAATCTTTTAATGATACATTATAGTAATTAACGAAACGAGTGTATAAAGAGGGGGATAATTGCATGAGTGGTATGTTCAAGAAAACGAGCGACGATAGGATCAAATTTTCTGATATACCTTGAATGCAATTATACACATGTTACGTTCAATATTTTCTTCTTTTTCATTTAAGAATAATTTAAATTTTTAGAAATTCAATCACGTATCCGAAGGATACAGTTCATGACGTAGTATTACTTTTAAAAAATATGTATTTTAGTGGTCCTTGAATTGTTTTTGTTTCCACGAAATATTCGCAAATGGAGGGTACTAAACATATTGCAGATAAATATTAGAAGAAGTTGACGAAGTCATGAAAACATTACTTCCCACGAACAGTAAAGACGATATGAGAGAGAATACACCATGCATAAATATCGGTCGAAAAATACTAGTCGCTTCTGATACAGTTGTTTTACATGTAAAATATGTTTTACATGTAAAACATTGTATTTATTCACGTTAAATGTTTTATGTTGCTCCATAAGTCCTACATTGGTTCCACAATCCTAAGTACACTGTTTGATCAGACCACAGTGCAAATACCTTTCCTATAGAGCCACACCATGAAAGTGAAACAGATAGGGAAAACACTAATTACGTGTACGGCGGACAGGTAGCGTTAGGTGCGCGGTTTCAAATTCGTGCCGGGGCAGCAATGTACTGTCCCTAGTAACAAGCTGTTCGCCAGAATACAAATGGCGCGCCTGGCGTGGCATTCGGATTTGACAGCTGCTTCCAAGCAAATCAGTATTATACACTGGTAAAATAATAGGGAATCGATACTGTTTAATTGCTGAATGTTTCCTGTATTTTAATTTCGAGAACGATAATGAAATCAAAATGAGATTTATTTCCATTCTACACTGCGAAGATTGAAAAATACATTTGGTATTCTATTTTTCTGAAGGGTATTGAGTACTATTTAATAATCGGTGTGCTTTTTTAAGTACTTTCTATTCATTGCACATTTTTATATGCAATCGAAAAACACTTCAAAAATGTAAATTCAAAAGATTATGAATATAGTTGATTTGTTTCACTGCATTATATTTACTCTTTGATATTCCTACAAAATGAATGGAAGTGGAGTTCGACAGTTTTTCTCTACTATCTTTAGTTTGTCTCAGTTTGAACAATAATATTAATGTACACTGCAGATTGCAAAAAGAAGGAAAGATAGTTGTGCAGTGCTTTAAAATTCAATTTAATATATTTTATGATATTTCACTGATTGTTCTAGCTTTGAAACTGTCACCTTAGTTTATTTTTTGAAAGCTTTTAAAATTACATTATTCTTAAATTGATTTGTAGAGTGTTCTTTTTTATTACTTTCTAATTGTTGTTGTAAACTTTTTCTTTTTCTTATACGTACGTACATGCGTAGTAAAGATAAAATCACGTAATGCTGCGAAAAATCAATTCCAAGATTTCAAAAAATATGCGCTTTGACGTTCCCTTATAGCAAACTTTTTTTATTTCAAAACGTCTGTACGTTTTTTTCTTCAATAAGTCTGCCTGTCTTTCTGCCTGCTTGCTGTCTTCTCGCTGTCTGACTAAATATCTGCTTGTGTGCCTACCTGCATGTCATTGTATCTGCTTGCCTCTGAGTGCCTGCTTGTTCTGTCTGACTGCCTGTCTGCTGTGTGCATTTTTTCCCGTCCGTCCGTCTTGCCCGGGGCGCGGCGAAGGCTAGCAACTCAACCCGGTATGGGCTCAACAAGTAGTTGGAAGTTTCCTATAGAAATATTGAGCCATAAGGCCTCTATAGCCGACCATATTTGCGAAAGTGTTGCCGGTGCAAACTTTTGTTTCACGAACTGATTTCTCGATTATATCCCAAAAAAGTTCGATTGAATTCTTGTCGAGCAATCTGGGTGGCCGAATATTTCGCTAGAATTGTCCAGAATGTTCTTCAAACCAATCGCGAACAATTGTGGCTGGTTGTTATGGCGCATTGTCATCCATAAAAATTCCATCGCTGTTTGGGATCATGAACGTTTCAAATGGTCTCAAAGTAGCTGAACACAACCATTTCCAGTCAATGATCGGTTCATTTTGACCAGGGAACCCAGTCCATTCCATGTAAAAAGAGCCCACACCATTATGGTGCCATCACAAGCTTGCACAGCTGACAACTTGAGTCCATGGCTTCGTGGGGTCTGCGCCACACTCGAGACTTGCCATCAGCTCTTAGCAACTGAAATTGGGACTCATCTGACCAAGCCACGGTTTTCCAGCCGTCCAGGGTCCAATCGAAATGGTCACGAGCCCAGGAGAAGCGCTGCAGTCGATTGATTGATTGATTGATTGATTTTTCGTGTTTCCGGGCGCGTCAACGGCTTCGGTCATTAGTCCCGTTAGTGTAGTGCATGTTTTTTCTCGGGAGATGGCAGTGAACTTCCCCCGCCGGATGGCGAGATCCGGCGCCGACCTACCGTCGGCTAGTGGGGTATCCCCCTAACAAGGACTCTCCCACCAGCGGGGCACCACCCCAGCCGGGACAAGCTCTAAGCTCCCGGCCTGTCTCCCTGAATATGTGGTAGTGTAGTGCATGTTAGTGTAAGTGTGTGTGCAAGAGGAGAGGATAGGACAAGGAAGAGGAAGGACAGATCGCGCGCGGTCCGTGGCCCGTTTGGTAGGGTACTGCTCCGGCATTCGCCTGGTGTTGATCGGAGAAACCACGGAAAACTACCGATCAGAGCAGCGGGCCGCTAGAATTCTCCTCCAGAAAGCAGCTGAATTCGACCTAGCTGTAAAGCTAGAGTCGAAAATCCTGCCGCCGTCAGGACTCAAACCTAGGACCTCCCGGTTAGAGGCGCTGCAGTGACATCAGTTGATGCACTGAGCTACCGCTACCGGTACTGCAGTCGATGTGCTAAGGCACTGGAGTGTATCTTCTGTTACCATAGCCCATAAAAGCCAGATATTGCCGCACTGTCCTAACGGATTCATTCGTCGTACGTCTCACATTGATTTCTGCGTTCATTTCACGCAATGTTGCTTATATGTAAGCCCTAACAACTTTACGGAAACGCGGTTGTTCTCGGGTGAACGCCATTGGCCACTGCTTCGGCCGTGGTGAGACGTTAAGCTTTAAATTTTGTATTCTCGGCACACTGTTGATATTGTAGATCTCGGGGTACTGATTTCCTTAACAATTTCCGAAATGGAATGTCCCATGCGACTAGCTCCAACTACCATTCCACGTTCAAAGTCTGTTAATTCCTGACCATTGGCCATAATCATATCAGAAACCTTTTCACATGTATCCTTGATTATAACCAAAAGCTCTGCCAATATTTTGAGGATAATATTTGCAAATTTAAAACGAGATAAAGGAAAAAAGCTCCAATATTTTCTTTACATCATTTGCATCGATGGATATATATGCGCTGAATGATATGACATAAACGCGATCTTTGAGAATGTACGTGATTTTTCAAATACTAAACAAATTAATTTTTTAAACATATCTCACGTTGTTACTGTTTATATTATAGGCATTTTATTTTAATAATTTATTAACTTCGTAAAAGCCAGTTATTTCAAATCTTTTATTATGAGGTTTCTCGAAAAGTCTAGTCAAAAAGATTTCTAGTCAAAGTCAGTTCAACATTGCACATTTTGAGAAATGCTCAAACGACAAAGACCCAAAAACTTCTCCACATTTTTCTATCAAAATTTGCATGTAGAATCATATTTTACTATTCTATGATATTTATTAAGTCATATTTGAAGTTTACTGCTAGAAAAGAAAAAAAAATATTGAGAAATTTTGAAAAAGTTATGTTTTTTGATAAATTATTAACAATTTCCTGAATATAAATATTAAATGAAAAGTAATACAAACCATTGTGTTAATTCATACGTGCTGCAAATATTATGTTCTACTAAATTTTTTCTAGTTCGTTAATTTTCAGAAATGTGTTCGTTACTGAATGAGATGTTCATATATTTTAATGCTAAAATAACTTTGCATTGGTGTTACGCAAACAAATTGTGTCAAATTAATTAAAATACATCAATTCAATGCTAGGTAGCACAAGAGAGGCCATGTAGACATCAAATGATACGTTTTGGTTTATTATTGGTTTGAGCAAAGTATTATTGAGTTATAGCCGGTCAGGTGCAGAGTGTAATCGTTAGAGTTTATTCGATCTCGTGAGGCGGGGGCGTAGTTCAGGTGAGCCCAAGTCCGTGGACCCTAAGGCTGTGGGTTGTAAACCGGAATAAGACGTGTATGGTTGGTCGCGCCGTCGAGTGCATTGCGAGCCCCTTGCAATAAATCTGTTCCCGAATCCTTCCGTAATATCTTGATATGTCTGAAAACTGTGTGTGAGAAGTGTTTGTAATTGAGAACATAGTATATCCCATACCCTACATCCTGAACAAACTGTACAAGCTCCGAGACGGGGAGACGGGACACCGTGTGCAAATAAGTAAAGATACTGGACCGAGATTAGTTTACACAATATTCGGGGAGTGCGAAGGTCTCCATAGGGATGTCCCAAAGGAGCGGCAAAAACTGCCAGAGGCCCTGGTAGATATTATATGCTGACGGGTAGCAGCTGGGAAGAGAGTGAGACGAAACCATACAGCTAGTCCCGATTCAAGAGAATAGAAATCAAACGAATACGTAAAAGTTTGTGCTATTATTAAGAACTAATTTGATGTTGTTACCATTCCCTTGTATACCATTTTGTATTTTACCATGTACGCCGTTTTGCATAAGAGCATATTTAAGTCACTCTGTTGTTATATAATTGGTGTTGACTAAAGCTGAAATTCCGGCATGTGTAGCTGCCGACACTGATGAAAACATTGAGGGATGAAGCTCGTTAATAAATTACATAAAATTATTCTTCATATCGTCCATCTGTGAATTACATCGTGCAAAAAGAACGTAGCTTCACCAACAACAAGTAATTGGAGCTGAATAGAGACTCTTCGACATGTGTATTTGGCGTCACCTTTGAAACCTGTGAGAGCTAATGCTCGCCAATAAATTACCTGAAAATCGTCGACCAGGCGCCGAGGCACGAATTCAACGGACGAGTGAGTTGCTTCGTGGAGTTCCCGTTTGCCGATCGCCCGCTTTCAATAATTGCGCGTTAATTGAGACTGAAAGCCGCATTCTGTCAATCTTTTGCTGGAGGATTGATTTGTTTGAATAATAATTACAACGGCCGTAGCAAAAAAAAAGATACTTTTCGCTTTGTTGTTCAATTATTACACACTTCATTTCGTGGCGGACGAGGCCCAGGGCGTGAGCGGTGCCGGCGGCGACGCCTCGGCGGCGACGCGCGGGACGTGACGCTCGTTTGTTCTTTTTGTTTCGGACTTCGGCCACCAGGGGTGAGGAGCTTCAATATGCGTCATTAATGACAAGTGGAATTTGGACGCGATCATGTCAGGAAAAAATGTTATGAACGTTTAATTTTTTAACAGCTATTTGAGTACGAGGGGTTTAACATTATTCTCTTTTTTTATATCCGTACGTAATATGTTGGGAAACGTTTAAATTTTTTAAACAGAATTTTTTTGACAGGTCATCTCAGTACAATTGAATAGCGTTTGATTAGTAAATAGCAGGGAATGTTTTACAAATCTTTACTCATGTGCTATGGATTAAAAATACGCTGAACGAACAAGTAATAATAATTGAGATATCTTTCATTGCAGTAATAAATCATATTTTTATTTGGAGTTCTGGGTATCCGAAATCATTGTGGCGGTAGCTTCGTAAATTTCTGGGTTTGAAAATTGTGGTTTTGAATCGTGATTCATGTTTCCTTGTGTGTTGTGTCAGTGAGGAGTTTTTTCGGCGATCTTTTGTTATCTTTCTAGACTTGTTCATTCCATTTCCAAAGAATTTACCTTACTCATAATCTGGCAATGTGCAAAGCTTAGATGCCGCGCCACAAATGAAAGCAGGAGATGTAGCCACCAAAGACATTCAGAATATTTAAGGCCGAGGAGGGGGTGGAGGAGTGGGGTCTCATCCCAACAAGATAGTAAAAAAATATGGAATTGTGACGGGATGATCCTGCGAACCCTCACTATAAGAGAGAAAATGAACTGGCATATCACATAATTAAGACTTTTATAATGTAAGTGAATTGGTTACGATTGTAAAATATATTAAGTAAAAGTAACTTTCATTTTCTTACCAAAACCTAATGGTTTGTAAGATATAAGAGGTTGTTAGTGATTCCGGCCACGTCAAGGACTGATCTCGTTAGTCCCGTAATTGTAGTGCATGATTTTATCGGGAGGTAGCGAGGATCTTCCCCAGCTTGACGGCGAGATCCGGTGCCTGCCTACCCATCGGCTTGGGGGGGGGAGTGTTCCCCAACCAGGTATCACCCACCAGCGGAGCATCGCACGGAGAGAAGGTGTAAGCTTCCAACTGGTCTCTCGGAATATGTGGAGTGTAGTGCATGTTAGTGTAAATGTGTAAGGGATGAGTATAGGGTAAGGGAGAGGAAGGAAATATCGCACGCGTCCCGTGGCCCGTTTGTTATGGTACTGCTCCGGCATTCACATGGCGTTGATCAGCGAAACCATGGAAAACTACCGATCAAAGCAGCCGACCTCTAGAATTCTCCTCCAGACAGCGACTGAATTCGACCTAGCTGACAAGCTAGTGTCGTAAGATGTAAGAAAAAAACATTTCCGGCCTTACACAAATAGTGTGAGGGGCTGCGTTGATCTCCGCCTCCAGAATTAATGCCACTGGCGGAGTATGCACTGCATCTAAGCTAGCGCACGCTGGCAAGGTAGCTGGTTCAGCATTGCTAATGCCATCGCCTTCAATGATTAATGTCGTCAACATGTGGAGCCCTTTAAAATAAACTCGCAAGGGAGATTCGGATCTCTCGTTATTGATTCCCTCGCAGCATCGCCGCCGCAGCCGCCACCTGGCGGGCGACGGGCGGCTGCGGCAGGCGAGCCCCGCACACAACACTTCCAAAGCGCCTTCAATTACGTAAATACACTTCCATTAACTCTCAAGAACTTACTAAGCTACATTGACGCATTCTTTAATTTCCGTCAATCAAAGGTCTTGAATAGGTACTTGTTTTCTATTCGTTTTAGTACAAAAAATAGTGAAACAATAGTTAATTGTGTCTGTTCTCAAACCTCAGTGAGTGTCCATAAATACATAATTTGTTATAAAACTTCTACACAATCTCACCATAATTTCTTTAGTTTCGTACAGTTTCTCACAAACCCATAACTCTAGTTTGATTCCATATCATGTATCTTTGTGACGAACTGTTTGCAACCTGTCTATTGCTCTTCAAAACTTCCTGGCTTGTTCGTATTACTAAAGGTCAGGCAGTTTATACCTCTCCAACGTTACAGAATGACTCATATAAATGCGCAAACCAATTTTATGAACGTTTTATTTAACACAAGTTTTATTATTTACAACGCTATAACATTTTGAAATCTGTATGACAATACTTGGCTAGAGAACGTGATCTCGCACCTGTAACCTCTCCGCGTCGTCGCTCTCGCCCCCGTCCCGTCCCCCCGCGCCGCCACCCCCGTCCCTACCTTCGTCCCCCGCAGCCCCGGGCGCCATTCCGTCGCCGTTGACAAGTTAGAGCACCGCGGCGCCGTGAAGTTGCCTGGCGTCCCCGCTGTGCGCTTACTCCTCGCCGCCTCGGCACCGGCTTCCGCGCGTCATAACGCTGCGCCAACGCGATCGTCCTCGCCTGCGCTACATCACAGCTACTGCTTCCAAAGGAGTCCATCAGCTGTCGACGTTTTTTCTCCATCCCTCCTGTCATGGTTGTCCATTGTCTCACACTTACTCAAGAGCTCCATTTCGGCACCGCGACTTCGTGAGCGAATTTCCGCATGGGCTTTCCTTCTCCTTCTATTGTTACTTTACTCTCATCACTCACTGAATTCACTTTCGTTTTAAGGTACATCGTTTTTCCTCATAGCCCTCGGTTTACTTTTGGAATTCTATTTGGTGTTCTCAGGAAAGATTCTTAATTATCTCGTGACTTTACTCCTTATCGCCTGTCTCTCTCTCTCTCTCTCTCTCTCTCTCTCTCTCTCTCTCTCTCTCTCTATGGCTATTATCCTAATTCTTAGACCAGAAAGCCACAATTTCTTTAATGTTTTATTTGGAATTTTGAATTTTAGTTTTTACTCATAAAAAAATTAAACGTAAGATAAGAAGAAAATCGGGTAGCTTCAATAACGTATTATATCAACTATTTTTATTCCCATAATTTAAAAAAAATGTGGTTTGGACTCGTAATCTAATAGATGTTTTACCTGTACCTTTAACTTTTCACTGCTTGTCCCTCGTTTTATCTCAACCCAATTTAAGACTTCGTCGCTTTTCTAGGGATGTTATTTTTCGCTCCCTTTCTGTGTTTCTGGCATTAATTAGGTTTTACTTGTCATGTGCGATTTTGTGTTGTTTATATGTACGTATTTTTCATTAAACTTCTTTGCATTCGTTCACTAACCTGCTTGGTTTCCCCTATCACAATGAATCTGCCCGATTGCTTCGTAAGAAGAGCGGCATGCTGCTAGAGGCTCGTCCTTCGTGGCTCCTCTCGTCCGCTACCTGCTCCCCGCCGTCGTCGCCCGTGCAGTGGCGGCGGCACCTGCTGCCCCCCCCTCCCGCTGCGGCTGCACGGGTGCCGCAGAGGTCCCCCCCCCACGTCCCCCATGCCTGCTCCTGCACCCCGCCAACCTCCTCGCCCCGCCCCTGCCCTCGCTCCCACGCCCGTCTCCCCCCGCGCCCCGCCCCCGCGCCTCGCCTCCAGCTCCCACGCCTCGCCCGACCACTCCTGCACCACGCCAACCCCCTCGCCCCGCCCCTGCCCTCGCTCCCACGCTCATCCCCGCCCGCGCCCCGCCCGCGCCCCGCCCTCGCGCCTCGCCTCCAGTCCCCATGCCCCCCACGCCTCGCCCGACCGCTCCTGCACCCCGTCAACCCCCTCGCCCCACCCCTGCCCTCGCTCCCACGCTCATCCCCGCCCGCGCCCCGCCCGCGCCCCGCCCTCGCGCCTCGCCTCCAGTCCCCATGCCCCCCACGCCTCGCCCGACCGCTCCTGCACCCCGTCAACCCCCTCGCCCCGCCCCTGCCCTCGCTCCCACGCTCATCCCCGCCCACGCCCGCGCCCCCGCCGGCGCCGCCGCAGTGCACTGCCGCCACCCCGCCCGCCCGCCCGTTGGGGTGGGGGCGGGATCCATTATAAATTTGGCGCCGAACGGCGCTTCCTGCGGCGGCTGCGGGGCCATCGGTTTAAAAGTGCTGTGGCCGCCGCACCTGCTGTCCTCCCGCGCCACAGCCTCTCTCTCCCTTCCTCTCTAGCTCTCCCTCCCTCTCTCTCACACTATCTCTCTTTCCGTCTCTCTCCTTTCCTCTCCGTTACATGAGCACGCAGTCGCTTCCATGGCTTCCTACAGATCTTTCTATCTAACTGTTCCTGCTCCTCTGACAGTGTCCATCTCCCCTACATTATTCCTCTGGTTGAATTTTTATTACACCCCTTCATTTATTGTCTCTTTAATTTTTTCTGCTTCAAATTTTTATCTCCCTCTTCTTTTCTTCTCCAATATTGCTTTATGTCTTTTTCAACTTCATCTCTTTTTCTGTCCTTTCCCCTTTTCCTATCTGTTCGTGCGTCTGTGTGTTTTTTGGTGTCTGTCTGTCCGTCTCTCATACTTCCCCTCTCTCGCTCTCGCTGTCTCTCTCTCACTGTCTCTCTCGCTCGCTCTCGCTGTCTCTCTCTCGCTCTCACTCTCTCTCTCTCTCTCTCTCTCTCTCTATCTATCTATCTATCTATCTATCTATCTATCTATCTTACCTATCTTCCGAAGCATGTATTATCGTCTTCTTAATCTAATAATTACATTTCTCATAGTTGTTGGCAATAACAATGTACAGAGAAAGCGACTAACCTTCACAGAGAGAGGTTGCGATAGCAGACTAAAAGGCCCTTTCCTGCACAAAGTAAATTATACGTCGCGCCGGGCCGTGAGCTGCCCCGGGGATGGGAGGGATGGCGCTGGGTAAGGGAAGAGCCAGATTTCACTGAATACACGATATATTGATGATTAATCCTGCGCATACTATTACTCATTAAACTATCCACACAAAAGTTACAAATTAGAATTGATTATGACTGTATGAATTATTTGTATAAATGAAATGAAACTTAACACAGAGGAAGGTGATTTACATAATGCGTCTCTTACACTGTGAAATTAGAACTGTTGAGTTCTTGGCAAGTAACTTCACAGGTCACACGACGCGACGGACGAAAGTGAAACTAGTACCTTACCGATGCTGTGGACACCTGCGTTCAACATCCGGGTCGATGTTGGAATGCACGCTCTCACTGGGTCCCGCGATGGCCGGGTGCAGATGTAGCGTCGAAAGGAGATCACAACGCGGGACATGTGCACTAACGGCAGCAAATGGAAGGCAGTGGCTCACGCGGCCAGTTTCCAACCGCCAGCCGAAAAACGAATGCCGCTCAAGTGCCGATGTACAGTCAGTATACCAGGCTAACACTCGAAAGTGCTTGGATACTCTGCGGAACTTTGCCGGTCGAAGAGCTGCCGAAGGCAGCAGTACCTCGTCGAGGGTCAAGGAAGAAGAGTTTGGTGATTGAAAGTCTATCTGCTTGTTGAGGGTCAAGGAAGAAGAGTTCGATGATTGAAAGTCTATCTGCTTGTCGAATGTCGCAGAATATCCGAAGGCAGCATAGTTCAGCAGAACTGCTGATGGCAGTGTAGTCACCCGATAGAAGTATCGAGAAGAATGATCCGGGCCGGGGGAGTCGCTTGGGTGTTCTTAGGCAGAGATTTTGGGTGGAACGCTCGGCGCGCAAGTGAAAGGGCGCGGCCATCGCTGAAGGCGGTGGCGGAAGTGACGACACGGCACGTCGGCGAGGACTTTAGTGGCGCATTTGGACCAAGGCGTTAATTTCGCTTTCCAATCACCTTAAGAATTGCATTCTCTCAACGTTGTCATGGATTCTATCTCATCACGTTTCTGCTGAACTAGGCCAGATTTAAGATTTAAATGGAACTAGGTAAGATTTAAATGGAAGATTTTGTTTAATCTTAGCATTTAGCTTTGGGCCCCACTTTTCGTCCTGTTGAACGCCCATCCATAAGAACAATCTCAGCTTCTTTCTAACTTTTGCTTCGTTATAAATTTCCCCTCTTGCTTCACTAAGATTCCACTTTATCATTGGCACTCCAAACGGGTCAATGATAAACCCAGCGCCATCACTCCCTTTATTTTTGTTTAGGTAAGGAGTTACTCTAGCTCTTCATTGAGGCGGTATCTAGAAGAAGGCCATATGTTCCAAAACTGTGTTTTAGAAAAATATAATGTTTTTAAATTTCCCTTTTTGCTGCACGACGATTGACTGCCACTGCTGTTCATATCCCAACATATAAAAAAACAACCAAATCATAACATCTTCAAAATTAGCTTCATAAAATTTAGAAACTTCGAAACCAACTACGGCAACTCGATATCATCTCATGAGTAATCGTCCGTACAACCAAAAACGCACGATGCGTTCACCACGAAATCTCCTTATCACGTCTCATTTTTTTATTCTACCATACCGCGTGGTTTAAAACACAATACAACTCTTCTCTAACAATGCTACTGTTTCTTTAAATCTTTCTTTTTTATATTATATTGTCATTAATAGCCTTTGAACGTTACCATAAATTCCTAAATATATTCCAAAATATTTATAATGTTTGTAACCCCTTTTCCAATCACTTGTTTTCTTATTTTAACATTTATCAGTAATCGTTCGTCATGTTTGTGAGAACATTCTACTGTCTCATTTCTGATATGGAGAATTAATTTATGTTCACGGAAATTCTTTTATTTATGAAACATTACATAGTTGCGACGTGTCATTATTTATAAATGTGTCCTGTTTTTATTTATTAAATTCTCACAGACTATTTTAGACACAGTTCTTTAGAATATCAATCAATTAAAGAAAATATCTTCCACTCATGCATTTTCACATGTATTCATTCTTATTAGCATACGAAATTAAAGTGTTTTTTAGTCCTAATCCAATGTTTTGTATTTATTTTGGACGCGTCTGATTGGACAGTCACAATATTACAATGATTTTTAAACAATTTCATTTAAAAGGAAGTTCAATTCTCATAAATTTCAAAAGTGTGGTGGAAAGAAAACAATGAACTACAGAGACATAGACATACATGAATGTCTCTGTACTTCGTACGACATACTCAATGGTGCCGTCTTAGAACCTGCCACGTGTTTAATCTAAGTTACTTGGAACAACTAATGATATGATGAAGTCGCGAAACACATGTTTGGCTGCATTTTCTGTTTATTAAAAATTATATTGTAATAAATTACTTGTGGTTGATTCCTCTGCTTTCCTGAATTAAAAATCGTAAAAAAATAATAGAATGAACGCTTGTATACCGTCTTGCTTTCATTTCGTACTTTAGTTCTGTTGAACGATCATCGTTTGGTGGCAAGGTTACCATCAAATACCTCGGAGGGCGATAGACCACGTGGCCTTTCTTTCCTCTGGCGACGGACGCGTGGGATTGCCAGCCCCCGTGCGCCAAATGTCGACAAATGCAGTTCGCAGAAAGACGTGGGTCCATTGAGTTGTTTAATCTTCCTAGCTTACATGCCTCATATCAGTGTTTGCAGACTTTAAATAACATACTATATTCCCAATATTATGTTTTCTAAATAAGTGTTTTGACCTGCTAATTGTAGATGGTGTAGGAAAGATATGAGAACTTATATTAGAAAACTGTTGCAGAAAAAGATTATGAAGAACAAATTTAGTTATCGGCCAAGAAGTAGACAAAGAAGATTTATAACAACCATTATAACATTGTGTGGGACACTTATTTTTTCGCAGATATGCAAACATGATACTTACACGGGCAACGGAAATATTCTTTTATCTTAAAAATATTGCTGAAATAAATGGGAGACACATTTATTTAGGAAATGGCTGACATCATCATCATTAATCAGAATACAAAGAGAAATAAACTGACTTGAAGTTTCTATTCCAGCAGCAGCACAGAAAGTCCATTTTTATAAGGAGAAACTAAAAAAATGCTGAATAAACAGAGAAAACACGATGTATAGTAGAATTTATCTACTATATAGAACTACTATAGAACTATATATTTATCTACTATACTATATTGAACAAAATTCAATCTGAAATAGTTGGTATCTCTTATACCAGAAAACAATAATTTTTTAGATTAAAAATGTGATACTTTCTAATCTTTATGCAAAATTCCACAATATTCTAAAAAATACTTTAATGCGACCAACACTGCTATTGATCAAGAATAAGGCAGGAAATAATTATTATTCCTTTTTAGTATTGATTTTACGTAATATCATTTTTTCTTGTTTCACGTCAATTTGTAGAATACGTCTCGAAAATATAGAGAATATAAGGACATTAATTTCTTTTCTTTCTCTTCCTTATTTTTTCTCGAGTTTTCCATTGATTCTCTCTTCTTTCTCATTTTATTTCTCTTCGTCGGGCTCTTTTTTCTTCCTCTTGACCTTTGTCTCCTTTTCCTCTCTTTTTACTTTCTCGCTACGGAGGAGAGAGAAAGATATGTAATGCTGCGTGAAAAAATGCTGAATGTTCGGCAGAAATACTTATTACAGAGCCCTAGTAATGACAAAGTGGATAAACCCAGTTGATAAATTTAGAAAAAATATCCTCTACCACGTGGTGTAGCCTGAATCCGTGTTTTCTGGGTCTTTGATACCGAAAAATCGAATGACGACAAAACGTCTGTCCGTCCATCTGTGAACAACATTAGTGGCTAAACAGTTCAGCCGATTTTCAGCAAAATTGACATTCCCCAATTGATCTGGCAAATGGCGCGACCCTTGATTTTGAAACCGATATTTCTATTTTGGGGGGTATTTTACATGAAGCCCCTGGGACATTTTCAAAATGTTCAAAAAAGTTTCCATCGTTTTTTAATACAATTTGTTGTTGGATGGAGTGAAGGACGTTTTTTAGAGAATGGTGCAGGTCTCATATTCGTTTAAAAGCCTTATTTTTCGAAAATTCAAAAGTTCAAAATTTTTTCGGCGTTTTCATACAACTACAATTTTGAAGATAGATATTTTTTCCTTAAGGAAATCTGATCCTTAAAGAAACATTTTGAAATAAGTTCATGTACAATTTTTCGAAAATTTGAGTACTTATCGCGTAATTCTGCGTGGAAATACGGGCGAGAAAGTACGTAGTTTTAGCACCACTTGTTTTCAAATGGAAAATTTGCGTAACGAAGTTACACTGCTGTGCCTCTGACGGCTAGGCAACTCGTTGTACAGTGGTGTTTGGCGGTACACGTTTTGAGTGAGGCGAGACGATTTCGGTTTCCTGCGAATTAGCAATGCAAGATAAGTTGTGAGGAGAGGCAAATGTCGGATTGATTGAATGTTAGTGATTCCGGGCGTGTTACCTACGGAGGCCATTATTCCCGAAAGTGTAGTGCATGTTATTCGGAGATGACTAGTGATCCTGCACCACTGAATGGCGTGATCCGGCGTCAATCTACCGTCGACTAGCAGGGTTTTCCCCAAACAGGTATCTCCCACCATCGGGGCACCACCCCAGCCGGGACAAGTTCTAAGTCCCCGACCGGTCACCCGGCATGCGTGGTAGTATAGTGCATGTTAACGTAAGCGTGTGTGTTAGGGATGCGGATAGGACAAAGAAGTGGAAGGAAAGATCGCGCGCGGTCCGTGACCCGTTTGTTAGGGTTCCATTGTTAGGAAAGATTCGCCTGGTGTTGATCGGAGAAACCACCGAAAACTACCGATCAGAGCAGACGGCCGCTGGAATTCTTCTCCAGACAGCGACTGAATTCGACCTAGCTGAAAAGCTAGTATCGAAAATTCTGCCGCCGTCGGGACTCGAACCTAGGACCTCCCGGTCAGAGGCACTGCAGTGACATCATTTCATGCTCTGAGCAGCCGCTCCCGGTGCAAATGTCGGATTCCATCTTCGTTGTTTGAGATTTGCTTCTACATGTACATTAGAAGATACTGAAGATTTTTGACCGCTTTCATGCCTTAAAAGTTTGTAACATTTTTTCTGAGAAATATCTGAGTATGATTCCCGACGTTTACTGCAGAGTACATCCATGAATTATGTTCTTTCAATAGTCAAAAGTTCAGAAAGTTCAATAATTAAACATATTTAAAAGTATAGCTTAAGATAATAATCTACAATTTTTGCATTCAAAAATGCTCACGAATAAATTTTGGATTTGGGGTAGAATATTGATAGTTCTATCTGGAAATGGAAACCGACACAGTTCTAAGAATGTTTTCTAGGCCGAAATTCAAGAATTGTAGCGATTCTTTCCGGGTAGGTAAAGATCTTCCGCGTGTACCAGATGTTCCCATGTCTCGGAAAAGTGCACAATATTCGCATGAGATAAGGCATTTACCTCCATTGATTTTGGATTCCTTAAACTACTCATCTGTATGTCTAACTAGAAGTATTGCATAAAATGGGCTTCAAAATGAGGTTTTTAGATTACCAGAACACATTTATGTGTGTATTAAAGATTGATACTCGTATGTTGTTTACTTGCCCATTACTATTTTCTATTTTGTCTACAGTTCGGCAATGTTTCTTTTCATTGGGTTAACATCTTTCTGTTCTCTCATTTTCCTTTAAAACTTTCTCCATTGAAAGTTTGCTTAAATGCTAGCATTTGTTGCCAACTGCCACATTCGGAGATGATAAATTGTCGACATACCCAGCAGAAAACTTCCAGGCGTGGCTTGCAGAACGTCAGAATATCATCAAACATTTTCCCTGGCCAGTACAATCGCCAGACGTCAATATAATTGAACCATTATGGGACGTTTTAGAGCAGAGACTGAATAGCAGATTTCCAGCTCCATCATCGTTGAAGAAATTGGCGGATGTTTTGGTACAAGAATGAAGGAACATTGCGTTTTAAACTATTCAAGCACTCTATAAATCTGTTCCACGACAAGTCACAGCTGTTATAAAAGCAAGTGGTGGCTCACCTTATTAATAATTAAATATTTAGTTTATCGTATACATACATATATACGGAGTAATATACGTAGTATAGAGGAAGTTCTGTAATGCGGCGGAAATTGGATTTCGAGATTTCAACGAATATACACGTTTTGGGTCCCCTGATAGCGAAAATTGTTTTTCTTTTTTCAAAACGTCCATCTGTCCGTCTGTCTGTCTGTCTCTCAGTCTGTCTTCGTCTGCCCGTCCGTCTGTGAACACTAATGGAGTCTAAACCATCCGTACAATCTTTTCCAAATTGACGAATCGCCTGTCGATCTGGCTCTAGTTGAAGCTTTGAAATTTTGAAAAACATTCATTAAAATTTCGGCGTACTTTACAAGAAGCCCTCAGAAAATTTCAAAACTTTCCCAAAAACGGCTCCAAATTTTTTCTTTAAATTTCGTGTGAGAATAGAGTATAATACACTTATAAAAGTGGCATAGGTGCGATTTTAACGGATATTTCTGAATTTTCGAAAATTACAGGAGATTGAATTTTTTCGGCGTCTTCCTACAACTACAAAATTGAAAACAGAGATTTTTCCTTCAAATGAAATATGTAGTCCATAATTAGTCCTTTTATTAAGGTCATGTATATTTTTTCGAAAATTTTAGTAGTTTTTGTGAATTAGTGCTTGCAATATTTGCAATTTTAAAATATAACAAAAACAAGATTTTTCTCAAAAAGGGCTTCAATTTTTTTCTTTCATTTTTTGAACCATTAGTGCTAAATGTATCCCATACGATGACGTAAACGCCATGTTGCTCTATTCTTTTGTTTTTTTCAAAAATTAGAAAAATATAATTTTATTGCCTTGTCTTTCATGTCGGTAATATTTACATGAAAGGTAATTTATTCATATTATTATATTTATGAATATACTTGCTTTAAGATCTGGGCTGTCCGGGTGACGCCGCGTCGAAGGCTGGGGTGCCAACGTTTCGACCAACATATCGCGGTCCTCTTCAGGGCTGTACTGCCAAACGGCAGTACAGCCCTGAAGAGGACCGCGATATGTCGGTCGAAACGTCGGCGCCCCAGCCTTTGACGCGACGTCACCCGGACAGCCCAGATCATGACTCTGGCCGCGGAAGCCTACGATATCATACTTGCTTTAAATAACATGAAATAAAATTTCTCGAAAACTCAACAATTTTCTGTTCAAATGAGCTAAAAGTTCGGTATATTTAGAAACGCTCAAAAGTCATTTTCTCAGAAATGGCTCCAAAATTTTTCTTCAAACTTTTCGAATAGATAATTCTAATTGCACTGTTTAGTATGACGTAAAGTTCATTTTGGTGTATTATTTTGTTGTTGTTTTTAATTTCACAAATGTATTATTTTTATTTGTTTCTCACACGCCGTTCATTTGCACATTTCTGTCGATTTGTGTACATTACAACATTTGTGAGTAAAAGTGCTTTAAATGACTTCAAATGAAGTTTTTCGAAAACTCAATAGATTCCTGTGAAAAAAACTGCAAATTTCGCATTTACAATAATGCTTCGCCATTTTCTTAAAAACAGCTTCAAATTTTTTAATGAAAATTTTAATTTTAGACGAGGTTTTACTTTCCTTTAATCTTATTGAAGTATGATTTCAGTTGTACTATTAGAAAAGCAGAAATTAGAGAAAATGTAAAAAAAAACTGCACTTTGGGTGACGATAGATGGGAGCTGGCCAGAGAATGGAGCAAGACCTTAAAGCCAGTCCACACAAAGGAAATTAGAAAACATTACTACGAGAAAGTCTGTGCCATTCTGTAGCACCTCTAGTATGTTAATGTCAAGTGTTCATATTACTTTGAGCCCTTTTTAAGAAAAAAATTATAAAATGAATTTAACTCGAGCAAAAACTACGCGAAAACTGTTTTTGTTTTCAACAAATGGTATATGGTCTTATTTGAAGAACCAATATATTTACTAGTAATTACAATAAGAAAATAATGTGGCTTACCGAATTGTCGAGTTTTATTCATCAGTCACATTTCATGTATGTGATATCCTGGTTCCTAGAGATTCATCGAATACTTCGTGAAGAAAGTCATAGCTTATTAAAAAGCACGCATTTAGCTTAATGTTAATTTTAAAACTAATGTATGTTAATGGAATTGTACCCAATATTTTATTAGAAATAACATTGTTTTCTTTCATAATCACAAAAAAGCACAAGGTTTTACTAGTCGATGTTTTATGTTTTTAGAACATTTCAATTGACGCGGTGGTTTGTTTTTTTGTTTCTATGTAACAAATATTTTTTATAGTACCTTTGAATATATTTTGAATTTTTTAAATATATTTTCATGAAGGAGTTTGAAACTGAGATATTCGTGGCTTACTATTGATGTTATGAACATTACGAAGTAAATTTGAAACTGTTCGAAGTCTTCATTTCGTGAAGGTTCCATGTGACTGTTTCACAGATCTCACATACTGTGTTTACTTACGTGAATATTTAGTCTCGGCTTTGTGCGACGGTCGTAACATGTGGAAATGGCTCACTCCATAAATGCAGTGCGATGACTCAGCCCAATATTGTCTCTGCTCACTGTTTACGACGCTTGTCACCCAACCTGCGGGAGAGTTATGGAGTCTGTCCAATTCAATTATGACGAATTGTTCCCAGAACTCCCGGCAACCATGTAGGGAACTGTCAGAGAAATAACAGGTCTTATCTATAATGTGATAGATCTATATCCTACCCTGTGATTCTTTGTTCATAATTATTTAGTACTATGAGCTCTTGTAAGTAAGAATTAAAAATTTAAATTTTATATTACAAAATTTATTATTTTGAAGTAACATTACAAACAGGACCACGAATATTTTCGATGTTTACTCTACGTTGTGTATTTTTATAAAATTATTTCTATTTGTGTTTTATAAAAATATCTCTTTATGTATTTGTACTATGTATGTGTATGAAGTACATTCAATTTAAACGCCAATTGAAACAAAGCAACCCAAACTTTCTAAATTTCCTACCGACATTGAATGCCCTTCTTGTAGAAATGTATGAATCAATTACGATACGTGATGGTTTCAACCACATTCGCTCATTCTCCGCCTAAAAAACAAACCATTTCGATATTTGTGGGATAAATATCCTTGTCAAAGTAGGCACAGATGAACTGTGACAAACATAATGATCAAGGACCGAGGGTGCACAATTAACTCACCGCCTTGCTGCGTTGTGTCTCTAGAGCAAACACGGAGTTCCATTACTCGCTTCGCCTGCGGCGTTGGAGTGCGTAGCCGGCGCGCTCTTCAGAGGCAGCTATTCCGCCGACGCCGGGAATTCGATTCGCTCGCGTCTTGTTGGCAGCGCACCGGCATCAAAGTACTCTGCGTTCGCTAATATGAATAATATTAATAGTAATACAAAGTAAAAGTATTAATAGTAATAATTTTAGTACATATATTAAAAATAGTAAGAGTAATCTCCTATATTATTTCAGTAGTATGCATAGATTTTATTACATGGGAGCCTTCTTTTTAAATTCAAAATTCAAGTACTATATAACTTAGTGTAGGGATAACAGAATTTTGAAAATGTGCACACAATTGACTTTTCCCCATGGCACGTCATACGCAGTTTTAAATGTTTTTGACGTAAATAAATAAATAAATAAATAAATAAATAAATAAATAAATAAATAAATAAATAAATAAATAAATAAATAAATAAATAAATAAATAAATAAATAAATACCTTTTGCTGTTCTCACACGCAACCGATCTTTATAATTGAGGTTTTTAAAGAAAGGGAATTTCAAGGAGACGTGACGAATTGCACTTTGACTTTAAAAATATGAAGGATTTGTTTAAAAAACGCATCTAAATATTTGTGTTAAATTCAACCTGGGACATTCGGTCAGCTATATTTTTAAATAACTTCTAAACGAAGCGTTTAGGGCCTTAAGAACAAAAATGTTGACGTCAAAGGTCTCAAAGGAACCCACACCGTAGTGTATAAGATAAGATATTCTTATATATTCTATTAAACTTTTGCCGGTTCGGTGCTTATCGATACTCTCAATACCACATATACATGGAGGAACTTTTTATTTATTTATTTTTCGTCAAAAACAGTTAAAAACTGTGTACGACGTCCTATGGGGAGAAGTGAATTCTGTGCACGTTTTCAAAATTCTGTGATCCCTACACTAAGACATATACTACTTGAATTTTGAATACAGAAAAAAAGGTTCCGATGCAATAAAATCTATTTTCAAGGATGAATCAGCAATACATTTTTGACTCTTATTCATCATGTCCTTCGTCAAGAAATAATATTTCCTGCTGCGACAACATAGAAACGATAATTTGAATCACTATATTTCCCACTGAATTCTAGAAGACGTGCACAGAGAATGAAGTTACATTTATTTCCAGAAGCAAAACAAGGGGCCATCTCAGCATTTGCCCAATGGATCAGGGAAACTGGACGAAAAACCTGATCGAGTTGGGAGTAATTGACCCGGAGGCTGCGGTACGATACTTGTTACAGGTTGTTTATACACATTTATACAGTCCAAATGGTAAATAATGCGTTAAATATCACTATTAAAATTAATGTTACTTTCCTTAAGATGCTCGGTATAGTCTCTAATTGTATAGAAACAGTTATGTAGCAGAAACAATTTCACTTGGGATTTAAACTTTTCTATCGAATTTAATCGTTTAATGTCATCTGGCAAAGTGTTGTAAAATAATGTACATGTATTGTATGTGAAGTTTTTATAATAAGCTGATGATACTGTCACCTGATGAATATGATTTCTACGTCGAGTGTAATAGTAATAGACATCAGCGTTTTCTGAAAAGAGATTCCCGCCCTTAGGCAAGTCATTTTTTATAAAATCCACGTCGTTCGTAAATCAAGAGACAAGGTAATGGTAAAATTCCTAGGTTAATGAAGAGAAGCTTACAAGAATCACGTGGGTGGGATTTGGTTATTATTCGTACAATTCTTTTTTGTAATCTAAATTTGTGAGAGCTATAAGATAAATTTCCCCAGAATATTATGCCATATCTCAGGCGGGAATGAACATTCGGAAAATATACCCAAAGAGCAGTAAGATGTTTGAGTTTGAAAGAATCCTGAAGGATTCTGCGTAGCACAATGAACTTAATTTTCTGTTCAATTCATTTAAATGGACGTTCCATTTGAGGTTTGACTGCATTGAGAGACCTACAAATTTTGTTGCCTTAACATCAATGGTACACCGTTCATTTTCAATCGAGTACAGAATTATTTGAAATGGAAAACTGCATTAAAACAGTTTTCTTTTCATTTACTATTAAATTGTGATTTCGGAACCAGTTTGAAACATCTGATATTGTACAAATTTACGGTTTCTTTATTGCAAAGAATTATCGTATTATTCTCAGAGAAAACTGTTCTTCCGTTTCGAATCGTCGGGGGCATATCGTTTACGTATATTAAGAAGAGAATATGGCATAAAATCGATCCTTGTGGAACTCCACATGCAATTGGTAAAGAGTGGGAAAGGTGTGTGCATAATGTTTCATCATTCCAGTAAGGTATTTACACTCTCTAAGATCGTGGTTTAAGGTAAGAACGAAACCATTCTAGGGCAATACCACGGATTCCATATGAAGGTAATTTTGAAAGTAAAATATCATGATCAATGACGTCAAAAGCTTTTGAGATATATAAAAATAATCCAATAGGTGCTTTGTTTTGGTTCAATATTGAGGTGACATCTTTAAGAAACGAAAGATATGGCTGTTTCCGTAGATTTTGATTTTCTAAATCCATGTTGCCAATCTGAAAGCGCGTCGTGTTTACTGAGAAAGATTTCCATTCGTACGTAGAAACGTCTCTAATATTTTTGAAAAAACTGACAGAAGAGAAATTGTCCGATAAGTTTGAGTTTAATTTTTGTTGCCTTTTTTGAAGAGTGGCTTGATCTCGGTTGTTTTGAAAATATCTGGAAACGTTCCGGTGCATAAGTGTGCATTAAATATGTGAGTTAACGGGTGTAAAATGGAAGGCACACAGGTGTTTAACAAAGAATTCGGGAATTCATCTAAACCGGCTGAATATTTATATTTTAGTTTACCTATTATTTTAAGAATCTCAAAGGAAGAAGTTTCGAAAACGAACATCGTGTCTAAAATTGTGGAGGAAATTTCTGATATTGAATTTTGTGGCTGAAGAGCCTTAATGAATCCGGCAGCAATTCTCGAAAAGTATTGGTTAAAGAGACTGGCCACTGTTGCCTGATCGTTCACATTTATATCGTCGTGTTTTGAAACAACATTCTCTACAAGGTTTCTTGTTGATTTGGTCGTATTTTTATTTTTAATAATAATAAAAATTATTATTATTATTATTATTATTATTATTTATTATAGGAATACCGAATATATTCCTCCATGACCTATATTTCAGTTCTTGTTGCTAATGGCCCTCTTTGTGACGTCAACTTCGAAGGCCCTATCTTACACTATTTACGCTTTCTGTGTACATCGTGATTTGCGCAGACGGCCGAGGTTTATTTGTATGATTATTAATTCAAGATTCGCCCTCGGAGAACAACTAGAAGTACTATTAATAGTTGCGTGATACCGATGATGGCTTCCCATGCGTTTAGAGCAACCATTCATTTAACGTTTGACCGTAGTCTGCAAGTGCTGTGTACCTTATTGTGGAAGGAAATACTATGGAAACTGACATGTACGCTTGTTTCAGTTTCATACCCTAAGGAAAAATTAAGGTGGGTTATAACATGCGAGAGTTCTTGCATGGGTACGCTAGTATATAACATTAATAATATAGTAATATAATGTTTAATAATTTTCGTGATCTAAAATGAAACTTTACGAAACAGAGATCCGTGCCGTAATAAGTGTTATTTTGTAATAATGCACGGCGCGTGAAAATGATAGCAACAGGATAGTGACATAATAGACGGGGATATGGAGTAGTGCCAAAGAGACGCCTAGAAAGGAAGTGTGGTGAATGTAATAGTGAGAAAGCGCAAGTGTAAATAGAAGTTGTAATCGTGGTGGTATATATAAATTACAAACAACAATAGACAACTTAATTTTCTGATACGATAGATTTTAAGGTAGAACACAAGTTAACTAAACTAAATATTGTGTTCAAAATAAAATTATTACAACAATAAGCAGTTTTGTAAAGTAAGCACCATTCAGTGTGCCAGGAAAGTCTCTCTGCTGTCGCACCGTGTTGGTGAGATCGCTTGCAACATAAATTATATTGGCAGCACGATCTGCAGCTTGAAAGAAAAGAAAATGTAACATGGGTACTCATCAACAGTCATAACCAGTGATGTCAACATTATAACTGGATACACAACTGCAATGCTTTGAAGCGATAAAAATCGTGACGATCGTTTTTCATTAGGTCGGCTGCGGTGAACGTCTACCGAGACTGTCTTACGAATTAAGTGTCGTGTGTTGTTAGTTATGCTTACAGTCGTCTCTGTAAACGAAAATTCCAAAGTATCGCGTATCATTCGGTTGTAAAGAACAACAAGAAACTGTAAACTAGATGCAAATATAATTAGATGAGACATTATGTGGTAGCCTTTACTTTAAATGTTTTAGGTTACCGACGACTACTATTTGCTATAAATTGATCTAACAAAATTATTAAATATAAGCAAATTGCCCTGCGTGGTTATTAAAAACATCTCCAAGAAACGAAAGACTGGATTTTGTTATTATATGTAAACTGCAATTTCAAAATATTAAATATTGCTTACTTTCAACTTTTTATTACGTTTCATTGAACATAAAAGATAATAAATGTTGAAAATTGAAATGAAACGCTAATTTCTGCTATTTGTTTCTGAGATAACTAGGAGAGAATAGACGTTCACCATCATCGCGGACCGTCACGATTTCTGAGAATAGAGTGTTGTCTCCAGTTTACACTACAGCTCACTGATCATTACAGATGTTGGATATGTTGTCCCCTTCACTTGTTTCCCAGTGATCTTGTTGCTATCGACATAAATAAAATTTGTAATACGACGCCTTGACTCTGCTGTGTGCAGAGAGACTTTCCTGGCGCATATCATACGACCAAAAACAGTTGAAATTCTACCTGTTAATGGGTATGAAAATGCAACACCAAGTAAATGTTATTTGTATTTATAAACATATTTATTTTTATACTTGGTATTGATTGCATAAAATAAAATTTAAAATAGTAAAGATTTTACCTTATCAAATTGAGTGTAATACACCTTTTTACAAAAATATCTGTACATTTGTCTTTGCAATTGAGGTTGTCATGGTACAATAAGTGCATCTGTTAAGGGAAGTCTGTACAGTACATTACCATAGACATAAATTTGTTTCTTTCACAAACGTAGAGTAATTGCATCCACTAATGCATTGGGAGCTTCCTCTGGAAGCAAACGCACGAGCAGTATGTGCTTGAGGGATGTGTGCTTACGGTGCCCAGCAGGTGGAGGTTTTGATACCCTTCGTTGGCCATTGGGAGGCACTCGGCTCCATCAGAGGGATCACGACGCGCGATTGGGCGCCGCGCTGCAAAGCAATTGCAAAGGGGCGGGGCGGGCGAGGGCGCGACCTCCTCATTGTCCTCGCGCCGCCTATCGCGCATTCCCAAAACGCGCGAGCAATCGGTGCGGCACATCGCATCGTATCGGGTCGTGTCGGGTCGGGTCGGGTCGCGTCGCGGGGCGAAGGCAGTTAGCCGCCGGCGCGGGGATCCGCCCCAGTTGCTTGTTCACCGGCGCTCCGAGGCCGCCCACGCCCACGCGCTCCGCAACGCACGCGACCGCCTCGCCCGCCGCTCATTCGCCTCATTCTAGGCCCCCGCCCCACCCCACTCCTCTCCGCCTCTCTGAGCCTCACATCGCTCCGCCCTGTATCGCCTCGCTTCACCCTTCCCCGTCCTGTCCTGCCCCATTCCGCTCCGCCCTGCTCTGTTCCGTTCCTCACCGTTCCACCCTGCTTCTTCCCGCTCCGCCCTAAGCCGTTCCGTCCCTCCCCGCCCTGCCCTGCCCCGCTTCGCTCCGTCCCTCCCCGTTCCACACCGCTTTTCCCCACTTCGGTCTGATTTCTCCACCGGTCTTCCCCGCCACGCTCCGTCTCTACTCACTCCGCGCCACTCCGCTTCGCCTGCTCTTCCCTGCCCCTTTTTCCCCGCCCCTCTTCCTCACCCCTGTTCCCAACCCCTCTAACCCGCCCCTCTTACCCGAACCCTCTTCTCCGACCCTTCTCCCCCGACACACTCTTCCCCACCCGCTTCTCCTCGCCCCGTCGAGCTTCACTACATCACCACTGACTTGGCCGCTGAATAAACTCACATCCTCAGCTCCTGTATACCCAAGCTCATACCATCTTTGTTACATTGTTACCCTTCCTCCGTTCTTGCACGTCCGTTCATCGACACACATCTCACCCTTTTAGCTTCTCTATTTCTCATCTTTTCTGCACTCCTTGTGCACCACTTCTCTTTCCCCATTCCATACCTTTCACCTTCCCTATCTACTACCTCCTGTCAGCTTCTTTTTCCTTGCACTCGCTTGCCCTTCCTTGTAGTTTCTTGCTTTCCTCATTCTCTCCCTTTCTCGTCACTTTCTTCCCCCCACCCACCCCTCTCTTGATCCGCATCTTTGCTGTTGTCTAATATTCTCCTTTCCCAAGCTTCGGTTTCGAAACTTCGCTCTCTCCGCCTTTTCCTTGTCCTCCATACTCCGTCTTTTCTCCCCCACCGCTCCCTCGTGCACTTGGCCCTACACTTGATCCGTTTCGTCTTCTCTTCGCTCGTGTTTTGCCACGTTTGTTAGCTACCTTTCGCCATCGTTGTACCATTTTTAAACTTCTTTCATTTCCCTAAATTCTTCATTTCACATTTTTTAGTTTCCTGGTATTTTCAGTTTCCGCTTCGCCTTGCGTGTATTCTCCCATCGTGACAGTCACTCCTGCGTTACCTACCAAGCCACAAAGGCAAGAAATGTCTATTTTACACATTTGCCTTTTCTCCTCTTACCTCTATGCATTACACTGGCCAGTTTTCTTTACTGCCTCTTCAGCTCCGCGGCAATCTAATATCTCTGCCCCCCGCTGACCGCTCAGCTCTCACCTCCCACTTCCCATTCTCACCACCCGCCTCTTGCACCTCCCACTCCCACCCCACTCACGCACCTGTCATATCTTACCTTCCCACTCACACCTCCCACCTCTCACGTTCTTCTCACACCTCCCACTCACTCCACCCACTCACCCTCCCACTCATACCATCTCTCCCCGCTCACCTCCCACCCCCACAGGCTATCGCTTTGTGCGCGCCGCAATCAGACTCCGCATAACGAGAGGCCAGCCGCAAACGCGCGCATGCGCTGTCGGCAGTTGCGCCCCCGCGCCGCTTTAATAACTGCGGAGATAAGGCCTCTGCTGGCGCTTATTCCCACTGCTATGGGCAGATACCCAACTGCCGAATGTGATTGCCTGTGTGTGACGCGGCGCTTCCACCTTCGTCAATGAGGTTTATGCCTTAATCCACGATAAGAACAGCAATCACTACGTTGCAACGGTTCACGTCTCGGCGTTAGACAGATAGACTGCGTTTAACTCTACGCATTAGGGAATACCACTTGGCAATGGGCTCTAAATTTATACAAATAATCTCGTGCGAAATCTACTTCAAAACTTATTAGCGCACCAATAAAATAACCAAGTCACAGAAATTGTATCATGAACATCATTTGAAATATAAAACCACCGTATAACACCACAACCAATACCACAAATATAAAACTGTTACAAATTGTCACATTTTGTTTTACTGTCCGAAAGTAAAGATTTTTTATTTTATTTAAGAATTTTTTTATTGCAATCATTTGTGACATTTTATAAAATTTAATACATGTATACTCTTGTCCCAGTAATAGGACCATTGCTATTTTTAGACAAAAAATTGTCTGTGCCAAAATGCGATAACTGATTTTTTAATGTGGATGATTTGAGAGTATCAACATCAGGGATAAACTTTTGAAAATTTTTCCTGTAAAATAGTTGTATGTATTATACCCGAGATTGAATACTTTCGAGACTTGGTTAATGATTGCTTATTTGTAGTGTAATTCTCTTGTTTTCTTATTAGTTTATGAAAGATATGCCATTGCTTTATCTCATAACCAATATATGGACCCTCAAGAATAATGCTTCATTCATTAAGATACTTACGTAAGTGGCCGATTTCTACAGATTTTTCATTGTTCAATTGTTAAATTTCATCTGATTCTATTTGTATGCTTTACTTAATTCCTTTTTATATGTTAATTGAATTTTATTTCAGAATTTCCTTTTCTATAATACCACTGAAAACCGGATAAGATTCCCGAATCATGTCATGCGTGGGTAATTATTTAGAATATGAAATATGTTATTAAAAACTTTGTGGTCGATATCTCTTTGAACCTTACTAGTCGTTCAATTAATCGTCAGATGAAATCTGATGTTATACTGTGGTTATAGATAGTTGAGACGAAGTGTAACGTATGTCATTTTATTCTATATTTATAAAGCACCAACTCAAAGTCGCTTTGAACAGTTGAAGAAATATTTGAGTGAAAAAGAATTTTACGTCAGTAAAATCAGTCATATATTTCATTTATCTGCCGTTCTCTCTGCCGCAGATTCTACGACGATCGAGAAGCCTATGTTGAAGAGCATTTGCCAAAACTACTTAGATATTTAACTAGTGGTACTAGAGGATGGCATATACTTTATCGTCCTAGTTACTTTCATTATCTCTTCAGTCTGGGCTATCTTTTCATTTTTACCTCAGAGTCTTCTCAGCTGCCATCTGCTAATTTTTCACGCTTTCTCAACTTTTCGTATCCCTAACTGTACAATTGAAATATGACTTTAAGAATATTACAGAGAAGTAAAATGTGGTCCCATATGCAATTTTTCGTTGAAAAATGTGGAGTATTTTTAAGGAAATATGGTTTGAGCGTCTCTGAAAAAAGGAAATTTTTAGCACATTTTCATAGAAAATTTTCAAGTTTTCGAGAAATATCATTAAAAATCATTTGAAGCACTTACACTCACAAATGTAATCATGTATTCAAGTCTCTGGTAATGTGAAATATAACGACGTCAGATGCATTTCAAAAAAATTACATTTGTACAATTTTTTTAAAATGAAATAAATATATTAAAATGACGTTTACATCTTGTTATTCAGTGCATTTATTACTATCCGTATACAGTATTTAAAGACAAATTTGGATCGTCTTTTAGGAAAATGGCGTTTGAGAGTTTCTAAAATTACTCAATTTGGAGCTCATTTACACAGAAAATTTTTCAGTTTTCGAGAAACTTTATCAGAAACCATTTAAAGCACGTAAACTCACTAATATATTAGTGCATACAAATCGCCGGTAATGTAGTACATATTAACGACGTAAGAGAGTTCAAAAAAACTTACATTTGTGTAGTTTTTGAAAAAACAAAAGAATACAGCAAAATGGCGTTTAAGTCATCTTATACGTTGCTTGTAGCTCATATAACAATTAGTTTCAAGTACAAAACGTTTAAAGAAAAAATTGGAAGCTATTCCAGAGAAAAGTTTGTTTTTAAAATTTTTTTGCCCATGTTTCACTGAACATTGCTTGCAAACCGCTAAAATGTTAAAAAAATGTACATGATGTAAATGAAAACACCAATTCTAGAGAACAAATTTCATTTTAAAAAAAATAGCTATCGTCAATATTGCTAAAATAATCGATTTTCTATACACATTTTTTCTTGTATTTTGTTATGTTTTTGAAAAAATCCCTACCAACTATAATTTAGTTTTCAATAAGATTTTTGTGTCACTATACATATCTATTTTTATGTTAAATTTTGTTCCTTTTATTTTGTACCCAACAGTCTACTAATTTACTTCTATCTGAATTTTTATCTTTCTGTCTTGAAGCTCATTGCCTTATAATGTTCGCCTTCCAATTGCCCGCCTTCAAGTACCTAATCCAGACAGATCTGCTAGCGAGGCGTGAAGCAAATTGGAATCGATCGCACTAAACCAAGGAAACGACCAATCCGAGCAGACGCCTGCAGAGATCTTTCAGGATGTGAATTCAGCGATTTGAACCTGCCTCCGTCGAGACGCCAGCATGCGTAGCATTCGTCGACGAACATCCGTTTCGGATTCACAACTTCTTACGCCATTGACCTATCTTGATCTTGTTTTATTTATAAATAATCACATCTTCCACCCGCCATCTCCTGTTACTGTTTTAGTTCTGTGGGTGCGAACACTCATCTGAAATCGTGCTTAGCTTCTGTATGCTATGCTATATACTATGCTGCTATATGCCTGTGGTTCAGTCGGAGGGAGAGGCCGGTGTAAAGCAAACGGTGGTTGGTCCTGCCAGAGGTCTTCGACGGCTCCTGTGCGTGCATGAACGCGTCAACAATGTGCGAGCGCTATGCGCACAAAATTACCTTGGGCATTAGCGGGTTAATTCGAAAAAAGTAGGGTGGTATGCCCCTTGTGCCAGTGCATTTGCATGTCAATCTCCGCCTTCCGTTCCGCAGGTTCCCATTTCGCCCCCTGCGCTTAACAAAGTGCAGCCCCTTCCTTCGATTTCGTGTGCCTCCGATAGCCGGCACTCAGGTCGCGAAGTGCTCCGCCCCGCCCTTCACCGTCTCTTCCCACCCCCACCCCCCGCCTGTCCCTTCCTGCCCATCACTGTCCGTACCCTCACTGCTCATCCCATCCCTTCCTCTCCCCGCCCATCCCCGCCCCTCTCCGCCTCGACCCTTTCCATCCAACCCTTCCGCCTCTCCGCTACCCCGTCACACCCATCCCAGCTCCGTTCCGCCCCTCCCCGTGCCACCCCGCTCCGTACCACACCTCCTCGCCCCGCCCCTCCCCTCTCAGTCCCGCCCCTCTCAGCCTCTGCAATATTAGCCCCTCCCCTCCTAACCCCTTGCCCTCCACAGCCCCTCCCCTCTCAGCCCCTTGCCTCCCTCAGCCCCTCCCCCCTCCACGACTCCCCTCTCCCCCACTCCCTTCTCCCCCACTCCCCTCTCCCCACTTCCTTCTCCCTCTCTCCCCTCTCCTCACTTCCTTCTCTCCCTCTCCCCTCTCTTTGCTGCCTCGCCCCTCTCCCTGCTCTGCCGACAACTTGCCATTATTATCGGCCCCGTCCGCGCCACCCGCACCGCCTTCTCGTTTGCGTCCGCAGCCTTTGTTCGTCTTTGACTCTTCGGCGCAGGACATCCGTCTCCTTCAAACGGACTCTGTGTCTGTTGTGGCAGCTTATCTTTAACTGACGCAGTATCGTTTTGTGCACTGTTCTTTTCTTGTGTGTTTTTCCCTAAAAATGTTTCGTAAATTTCCATGATATCTTCCTTTGTGCAGTTGTTTTTCTTCGTTGTTATTTCTATCACGTTTACAGACCGTAGGGAACATTTACTATTTAATACAGTGCATCTATCCAGTATTGTCTAACACATTTTCGCTCTCCACTTCGTGAGAATTTAATTTCGATCTTGAGTGTTAGTCACGTCGCCGCTTTACTGCCAGTCTCTCACCCTCCGGTGCATGGCTTTCGTTTCTGCCAAATGGCTACTATTTCTTCTTAAGTTGAAGCTTCGTTTTGGAGACACTATTTTCATTAATGCCTAGAGATGTAATTAGGCTCATGTGGCATTTTCTCTGTCGATAAACTATTCTTTGAGATGCGTTAATAGATGAATATTAAAATTCATTGTAGAATTAAAGAATGTTGAATATTTTATTACAAAATCTATTATTGTTATTAATTATATATTTTCTGAATTTCCTGTACAAAGAACAATGTCATCACACACTAAGTGTCTTGAATCATAACGTTGCTGGTCATTTATCTCCTGCTCTTTGAATCAATGCATAACCCCCAGTCTCTCTTCGTTTTCATATTACTTGGGACATTATTATGAACACTTCTGTAAACCCTTGTTTTTACTTCTTCATTCACTCATCATCGACCACAGAATGCGTGGCTGCGTTGTAGCTCGCTCCACCTTCCATTGGTTGTACCAATGGAAACACTTTGCAAACACTTTCGATTCATCAGCCAGCCCATCACCAACTACATACTAATCAACTACATCTGCAGTTATCTACCGTATGCGATTATTTCACCATTAGATATATCATATCAAATGGTCAAACCGAAACCTGCACCGAAATATTTGACAGGACAGTTATTGGGAATGGTCCCATAGCTTGGCTCCGCCCTGCAGGTCGGGGCCTTGTGGTTATTACTCTCGTAACGACCCGACCCGCGCCTGCGCGTGCTGCTTTGCTTGTTTTCTTGTGTTCAGCCCGCTCGGTGCTTATTTCCCTTCCGTCGCTCGCCCCCTACATCTTGCTCTGGAACTTTCGAAACACCTGCAACTAGTTGTTTGCTTCAGGCTTTCATGGTCTTCCATTCATTCTGTGCTGATCGTATTTGCTTTAATAGGACTTATTTAACTCGCTCGTGTACGTATTAATTGCATTCTTCCATTTCTTGCATTATTGCAATCCGTTCACGAAATCTGATACGTGCTAAGTATTTTTATTAGTGACAAATTTTCTCTTTCAATTTAAATTTTCGGCTTGGCACAATAGATTTAAATATATTTATATTCACTGTTCTTTTTTTAAATTAATGAAACTGACGCTTTTAATTTGTTTTGCAGGGTGATAAACGAAACATAACAGGACTCTTTTTTGTAATATAGTGTATTTCCCGAATTAAACCACATATTCCTAATCATATATGTTTATAATTAAACAAATTCTAGAAATAAATGATATGGTTTGAAAATGTATTGAGAAATATGCATAATCTATTTGATTTCTCACAATATATTTATTTAATGGTGAATTTTATTGCTTATTGCTTATCATTTACGACCTTTATCACACAGAATTCCACGAATTTTTGGGTATCGATTTGGTGTAACAGGTAAAGTAAATTTATCCAAAACCGTAAGATTGAAGTGTAAGGAAAATGTGTGGGGAGTTCGTGTATATTTCTACTCCGCAACCTTTGTTTTCGTAAGAAATTGAATTCAAAATTTCCTAGTTTAAAATGCACGGGCTTGACCTTGCAATCAGTAATGCACAGACATTCTGAGATATTGATAGTTCATAATTTATAATCGTAGTCTAAGGTTCTGGCTGCTAAGGTCGGGATGGCTTCAAGTTATGATCCTCCAGAAAACTGTAAAACGGGAACTGCTTTTTCTTAGCACCTTCGGGCACTTTTACGTAGATTTATCTGATGTTCAGTTTTTACATTTGTCTTGGTAAGCATGGTTATTTATTGGTGTGCAAGGGTGCTATTTATATGATCGGAGAATACTTTGATGTATTCATAACTTTGTTTATTGCACTATTCGTACATATTGAACGTACTTGGGTGTAGCATGATAAAGTGTATGAATGAGAGTTTATTTATTGATATGGATGTGATTCAGCGATGTTCAAATCATGAGGTAATTAAAATGTTTAAAATGAAAGAGTAAAATCTGTGAAGGGTGTTTTCCATTTCATTTAATTAAGTTCTGTGTATTACTACAGCTACACAAATGCAGGTTATCATCATATTTACCAAATTCCTTGGGTACAACATTAATAGAACAATAACAGCCTATTAATAACAATAATCAAGACTTGTTTATAGAATGTACAATGGTAACGGTCTTGTTTGTACACCTACATATTGCAATGAAATATAAGAAATACTACTGTGTAAATTTTTGGTCATGTATTTAGTAGTCCAAATCTAAATAGATACATTTGTAACAATGTAAATAATAAGAAACAAATCTGTTACCTTAGAATTTGACACAAATATAGGCAGTGTAATCAAGTTTAATGTTTCATTGTGCAACATTTTTGATTGATCACCTACAGATAATTAACCCTCACCGCCACATTAGGCCTGTAGGACCTACAGAGAATTTTCATTAGCAATTGTTGGCACTCCTGTGTCATTCTTACTCATGAGACCTCATAAATGTCAATTTGAATCATCAAGACCGATTGTTGATATCAATGCTTATCCAAATCACCGAATATCAGATAAGCAAGTTATTTTTCAGTAGGTAGGGTGGCTGATACATGTGGCTGATAGTTTCATCATGTGTAGATCTCTGAAACCTACACGTGACTTCCATTTACTTCTCATTTTTTTCTAAGGTATAAGTAAAAGCTAATTAGGGTTTAGTGTAATTTCAAGGCGATAATAAATTTTAATTAGCTAATATTTAGTTCTGCTGAAATACGACGGTTGAAAAATTATTTTATTATTGACAGGATGGATGTCCCTGATTCTTCTTCAAACAAAATAAAACCTTCACAATCAGTGATCCGCAGTTTGCAGAGAAAATACGGGCATTGTTGCTGGAACCGTGTGATGACTCAGATATTGATATTGAACAAAACGCTTAAGAATTTACAAACGAACTCTCTGAGCCACAATCATTACCAATGTGTTCGATGAAGAACTGTTTGAAGAAAAGGAAGAATAATCTGATGACAGAAAATTAATTCACTATTCACCATCCCATTCTCCTGTCTATGACGGTAAAGGTCCATGGAAGTTATAAGGCATCTAGGGTAGATTGGGTGACATCTTAAAAACTTGAAGATATCAGTGTTGCCTGGAATATCTAGCTACGCTAAAAGGAAACTTAGGGTCGTATTTATGAAGCTCTGCTAGCAGAGCTCTTAAGGGCCTGCCATCTGGGGGCTTGCTAGGAGGACAAGGGGCGACTGAAATTGGCTGGGGGCGGTTCATAAATCGCAAAAGCGATCACTGGCAGCCTGCTGAGCCTGGCAGGCCCCTGGCAGAGGTTTATAAATACGGCCCTTAGTCGCCCTCTGAAAGAGATGTTTGAACTCAATTGTTCGACGACAAAATTCTAAATGAAACCTTGAAGTGGACAAATTGTTAGTAAGCTAAAAAAGAGAAACTCTGTAAAATGAGACAAATGAGCGGAAATTAATGAAAAGAAAGGATCTCTGAGATATGTGGACATGTTTGGACTGGCTTGTGAACCTACGGCGGTGAGGGTCCCTGAAGAACACTTGTGATTTTGGATATAATACTCCAAAGCATATTCCTTGGCCTGAGATCTGACTTGCACCTTCGCAACATGGAGTGGACCAGCTTCGCACATATTTCTGGATCAATTTTCCCTTCTTCTTTAAGAATACTTCTTAGCTGTTCTAGTGATGTAGTTTCTTTGAATGGACCTTTTTTAGATCAACTCACAAATGTTCAATGGGGTTTAAATATGGCGATGAAGCTGGAGATCGTAGTTGAGTTGGTACATGCCCATAACAGTCAGTACTGACAATAATATTAGCTGTATGTTTAGGGTCGTTACTGATATACACATATATCAGGAACCGAATTCCATTTTCACTGCACTTTGTTTTACGTTTATTTTTTAAATATTCAGATTCCCCATCTGTTAACGATGTCATCAATAATTTGTTGCTTTTTATCATTCCCTGGGATGACATACATTCACAAACCGTAATTGAGCAACCCACATGATTTATGGTGGGTCATGAATTTGAAGGTTCGTTGGCCGCATTTGTTTTCTCCATAAGTGCGTTTTTCAATCCGAATCGTAAAGACAAATTTAGTCTCATCTGAGTTGGTCCCAAAATTTAAATTTCTTTCTTTCGTACTCTCTACAAAATTTTATTCTGACTTCTCTACTTCCCTCAATAACCTGTGGACTTTTTTCATGGTTGTTTACCGTGATAATTGTTTGTCAAATTCAAGAGGACACGACATTAAAGAGATCAGTTATTAAATATGAATTTTGGTGAACATCGTACGTACGGTTTAACCGCAGCCATTGTTCGCGGTATGACATTTGGCCATAAATCAATTTTTGGATATCATGTACCCGCAAAACGTGAAAGCTGACTACACAACGTATTAGAAGAAATAATTCACTATATATTTTGGAACAATATTTTTCCTTTTTTCCTTATGATGGTCCAGCAATTAGAGATTTTCTGTCGAAAATTTGCCGTTTTCTTTCTTTATACTGCGTAAGCAGTAAGCGAGAAAATAAAATGAAATGAAGAACAAGTATGGATATTTTATAGAGTAACAATAAACAAATAAACCATTTATGATTAGAATGAGTTACACATAATAATAACAACAACAACAATAATAATAATAATAATAATAATAATAATAATAATAATAATAATAATAATAATAATAAATTTCAATTTTACATAGATTGCACAGAAGGTGCAATTCGGAGGAAATACTTTTTTAATATTTTGCTTTGTGTGATGAACATAGGTTTTGGGTCAATGTTTGGAAAAGTATAAAAATATTTTATTATAAGTAAATAACTGTATACTGCATCTTTCAGTTGTGCAATTATCTGCCTTTGATCAGTTTGATGCGCCTAATCTGTGTGTGTGTGGGGCGTTCCCCCTCCTTGCGACCGTTTTGCGCACCGCGCCAGCACGCGCATCCGCCTGCTTTGCGCTGATTCAACGCCCCTTCCCCGCCAACGTCCCGTCTCTCCCCGCCCAACCTCGCCCCATTCCTCCCCGCCTCTCCCCACCCCCTCCTCTCCCCGCCCCGTTCTGTTCAGACCTGGCCCGCGAAAGCCCCCACTCTACCACCTTCCCGCCCCCTGCCCCCGCCACACCTCCCTCCCCCGCTCCGCTCCCCTCCTCCGCTCCGCCCCCCTCCACCGCTCCGCCCCCTCCCCCGCTCCGTCCCCTCCCCCGCTCCGCCCCCCTCCCCCGCTCCGTCCCCTTCCCCGCTCCGCCCCTCCCCCGCTGCGCCCCCTCCCCCGCTCCGCCCCCCTCTATCTCTCCCTCCCTGCCCCGCTTCCGCATCTGGAGAGCTTCTCGCGCATCTCCACGCCCCTTGATGCTCCGAAGTGCATTGGCCCAAAGGCTCCTAAGACGCAGCGAAAAAGATGCGGTGCACGATCTTCGTTTCATTACTTCCATTTATGCAGAATGTTTATGAAAGACGCATATTGTAGTGAATATTGCTGGACAACCTTCTCAGGGTAGCGAGGTTCCAATCTTGGTTAATCCGTGTTGAGTTTGTCGTTTGCAAGGCGGTTAGCGACAGGTTTTCCCGGCAGTTCTCCGTTTTGCCCTGGCAAAATTGCACTATTCATATCTTAACAACATAAACACCACCCCATTAAAATATTGGCGTAGGGACTCGTAAGGGAATGTGCAGATTTCAATGGAATTATTAGCAAAAGGTTCCGTAATAAAAGGGTAGAAGGATTCTGTTAAAACATTGACACAGGAAATTAAAGTTTTGAACAGTGTACTGAAGAAAATCTGAATGCAACTTCCCGGTTTTAAATGATTAGTTATATGGTGTATGTACTATGCATACACAAGCATGCTTACAGTTATTTGCACACTTACACAAATATAGTCGAATGTAGATGATACAAACTTCAACACACCCTTAATTAATCGAGTGAGGAGTAGTTTGGAACGGCAATTGCAGTAATGCCAATTGGAGAGACAGTGTCTTTGTTGGATGTGAGTCGAGCGTCGGTTGAGGTCGGTCGAGGGCCGGTTGCGGAGGAGGTGGGAGAGAGGGCGGTTAGGGCGGTGCGGGCGCCTTTGGCGTTCCGCAGGGGCGCAGGACGCGGCACCGCGTTCGGGCCGCCAGGGTGCGACACTTCGCTGCGGCGGCGGCGTCTTTGTGCGCAACCCGATTGAATGCGACGCCATCGGAGCGAGTGGGGACGGCTGTGGCGGCGGCGCATCGAGGGAGGTCAGCAACTTGGGGTTGATTGCGGCGATGGCTTTGTGCGAAAAGGTGGTGCGAGCGGCGTGCAGCAGCGGGAGGGTACGAAGGGCGAACGAGGGTCGTCGAAAGCAGGGCCGAATGGGAACGAAGAACGTGATTAGAAATATTAACAAATTGCTATCATAGAACTATTGAATATGTGTCTGTTGTATTCTGGCCTCTTTAGTTGGAAATGTGTTTGCAGTCCGAGATCCTTATAACGAGTGTCGTCTATACTTGAGGTTTATTGTCCAAATTCTGCATAAGAGACAACCAGCAATGCTTCTGACCGTTGCTTAAAATTAGTTCCTTCAAAATTCGTTACGTTTCGCGGCGATGGAGATGAACGACGGTGAGGGCTGGTGGTGATGGACGATTGCAAGAGACGGGGAGGGGACAACGATTGATTGATTGATTGATTTTTTCGTGTTTCCGGGCGTGTCAACTGCTTCGGTCATTAGTTCCGTTAGTGTAGTGCATTTTTTTTCTCGGGAGATGGCGGTATATTTCCCCAGCTGGATGGCGAGATCCGGCGCCGACCCACCGTCGGCTAGTGGGGTTTTCCCCTAACCAGGGCTCTCCCACCAGCGGGGCACCGCCCCAGCCGGGACAAGCTCTAAGCTCCCGACCGGTCTCCCAGAATATGTGGTAGTGTACTGCATGTTAATGTAAGTGTGTGTGTAAGGGGAGAGGATAGGACAAGGAAGAGGAAGGACAGATCGCGCGCGGTCCGTGGCCCGTTTGGTAGGGTACTGCTCGGGCATTCGCCTGGTGCTGATCGGAGAGACCACGGAAAACTCCCGATCAGAGCAACCAGAATCCTCCTCCAGACAGCGACTGAATTCCACCTAGCTGAAAAGCTAGTGTGGAAAATCCTGCCGCCGTGAGGACATCAGTTGATGCACTGAGCTACCGCTCCCGGTGGGGACAACGAGGGGCTGAGAGGCTTTATGAAGGAGGTCTGAGGGGAACAGGCGGCGCGAGGCCTGCGCTGCCTCAGGTCGAGTGGCGGCGCGGACAGACGGCGAGGCTTGGCGCGTGGGCGGCAGCCGCGGCGGAGCAGGCGGAAGCGCGCGGCCGCGGCGGCGCGGCGGGGGCTCGGAAGAAACAGATCTAGGGCGTCTGTAGAGGTCAGTTTTTTAAATTCAATTCAGTTGAAGAACTGGGAGGAGCACCGAGATAAGCCACACCAGCCACTGCAAGCCTCCCGCTGTTCCAGATGTCAATACGTAGTTCCATTTTGGTCGAGGTGTGACTCATCTCGACACTGCTTTATGCCCTTGCAATGAATGTGAACAAGACTGCATACAATGCGCCAGGAAAGTCTGCGCTGTGACACCATGCTGTTGAGAGTGCGATTAACAGAAATTATGGTGGTTACACGCACTACCGTTAGTAACAGAAGAAAACGTAAATTGTGTGCTCACCACAATTACAAAGCTTCCGGTGTTTGGATGTGGTGAGTACAGACGCTATTATCTACCCCCGTCCTAGTCATGAGTATTTGGCATTTGTGTTTTATGCTTGTTCTGCTTCTTTGTTATAAATTATTCATCTCAACACTGTAGTGATGGTTACATATCACCAAATAGAGCTTATTTTCTTTATTTTCTATTCAAAATATCTATTGAAAATGTCGGGTAATTTTATCAAATGTTTGTTATTTTTAATCCACTTGTACTGTATTTTCAGACTTAACTTATTATGACCTCCAAAAGCTAATTCTTCTGGTCACCTGTCGTGAAAGGGTTGGCGGATTGGTAATGAGTGATAAGTGTTGACGCGATTTGATTGATGGATGGTAAATGGTGGAATGTGTGGAAAAGGAAACAGAAGAAATCCGAGACACACTGCTTCCACCCGCTTGTCCACCGTAAATTCTATAAGATCGAGCGAGATTTGAACTATGACTCTTAGAAATGGTCGGTTTGAGCTTTGAAGGGCCGTCCTATCTTATTTTGACTGACGGAAGCCGTTCTGTAATGATTAGATATCGGAGCGGGCAGCAGTGGGTGCCCCTAAGCAAACATTATTTGTAATCTTAGTTGTTTCTTTCACAATAATTATTATATATGCATTCCTTCTCATCCAGAGCAGTGTTCCAATTATAATATACTCGTTTTTTTAATTTCTAACTAAAGGCTGAAAATTATTTAAAAAATTGTAATAGTGGTCCGAACTGAAATAGATTCCGGCTCGCGGAGGCGGGGCGCTAGTGACGCAGCGCCGGCAGCGCCTGCAGCGTCCTCGCGCGGAAGTAGCACCGGGAGAGAGCGCTTCCCCTATGGAATTGGGCGACCCGCCTCTCCCTTCCACATGAGTCTTTCAGTGGGTTATGTGGAATTTTGGTGCACTGATTAATAGACTAGTGTTTCGGGGGCGCGTCCACTTCTAAGGGCATTAGTCCTGTGCGCGTAGTGCAAATTTTATCGCGAGATTTGGAGGTGATCTTCCTCACGATGGACCGGTAGCGGTACCTCAGTGCATCAACTGATGTCACTGCAGCGCTTCTAACCGGGAGGTCCTGACAACGGCAGGATTTTCGACACTAGCTTTTCAGTTAGGTTTAATTCAGCTGCTGTCTGGAGGAGAATTCTAGCGGTCGGCTGCTCTGATCGGTAGTTTTCCGTGGTTTCTCCGATCAACACCAGGCGAATGCCGGAGCAGTACCCTAACAAACGGGCCACAGACCGCGCGCGATCTGTCCTTCCTTTTCCTTGTCCTATCCTCTCCCCTTGCACACACACTTACACTAACATGCACTACACTACCACATATTCCGGGAGACCAGTCGGGAGATTAGAGCTTGTCCCGACTGGGGCGATGCCCCGTTGGTGGGAGAGTCCTGGTTAGGGGGAAACCCCACTACCCGACGTTAGGTCGGCGCCGGATCTCGCCATCCAGCGGGGGAAGATCACCGCCATCTCCCGAGAAAAAACATGCACTACACTCACGGGACTAATGACCTAAGCAGTTGACGCGCCCGGAAACACGAAAAAATCAATCAATCCGCTCGATGGCGAGATCCGGTGACAACCTTCTCGTCGGCTTGCGGGGGTTTCCCACAATCAGGTATCTCGCATCAGCGGGGAGCATGCCAGCAGTGACAAGTTGTAAGCTCCCGACTTGTGTCTCGACTTATGTTGCAGTATTGTGTGTTAAGGAAAGATCGCGCGTGGTTCGCAGCCCGTTTACTTAGGGCACTGCTCCGACATTCGCCTGGTGTTGATCGGAGAAACCAAGGAAAA